>BSBK01009004.1:0-84644 GCA_027943335.1 Chamaecyparis obtusa
CATGTATACATGTTATATATATATATATATATAGATACATGTATACATGTATATATATATATATATATAGATACATGTATACATGTATATATATATATATATATATATATATATAGATACATGTATACATGTATATATATATATATATATATATATAGATATATACATGTATCTATATATATATATATATATATATATATATATATATATATATATATATATATATATATATATATATATATATATATATATATATATCTATATATTAGGTTTAATGTTGTAAAAAAAAATATAGGATATATGTATAGTTCTAAATTAGAAATTATTAAAATTATTTGAAACCAGGTAAGAGTTAGGGTTAGTAGGACATTTAACATTATGACTTAGGGTTCGAGTAAGAGCTACGGTTAGGGTTACATATAGGGTGAGAGTTAGGGTTAGTAAGATATTTTATTGTATGAGTCAGGGTTAGAGTTAGGCTTAGGGTTAGGGTTAGGGATAGGGTGAGAGTTAGTGTAACATTAAGGATTTAGATTAGGGTAAGGGAATAGGATTAGGGTTAGATTTTAGGAATTGTAATGTTTATGTATATATATAGTTATAAATAATAAATTATTAAAATGATTTCAAACGTGGTGAGAGTTAGGGTTTAGTAAGTCATTTTATGTTATGACATAGGGTTCGCGTAAGAGTTAGTGGTAGGGTTAGGGTTATCGATACGGTGATAGTTCATGTTAATAGGGTTAGGGTTTGGGTAAGAGTTGTAATTAGGGTTAGGGTTAGGGATAGGGTGAGATTAATGATGTGGTTAGGGATATGATGTTAGGTTTAGAATTATGATTACTATCATATTTAGTGTAACATTAAGGTTTATGATTAGGATAAGGGAATACGATTAGGGTTACAATTATGATTACTATCATATTTAGTGTAACATTAAGGTTTTAGATTAGGATAAGGGAATATGATTAGGGTTAGTGGTAGGGTTAGAGTTATCGATACGGTGATAGTTCATGTTAATAGGATATGTAATGTTATGATTTATGCAAAAAAGTAAAAAGTACGTTATAGTTCTAGGGTTAGGGTTACAATTAGAGTTATGATTACTATTATATTTAGTTATTTCATGAGGGTTAATCATGGGTTAATGATGTCATGCCCAGTGTTATGTTTCAATTAGTATTAGGGTTGTAATTAGGGTTAGGGTTAGGGATAGGGTGAGATTAGTGATGTGGTTAGGGATATGATGTTAGGTTTAGAATTATGATTACTATCATATTTAGTGTAACATTAAGGTTTAAGATTAGGATAAGGGAACATGATTAGGGTTACAATTATGATTAGGGTTAGTGTTAAGTGTAACATTAAGGTTTAACATTAGGGTAAGGGAATAGGATTAGGGTTACATTTTAGGAATTATAATGTTTACGTATATATATAGTTATAAATAATAAATTATTAAATTTATTTGAAACCAGGTAAGACTTATGGTTTAGTAGGTCATTTTATGTTATGATGTAGGGTTCATAGAAGAGTTAGTGGTAGGGTTACGATTATCGATACGGTGAGAGTTCATGTTAATAGGATATGCAACGTTATGATTTATGCAAAAAAGTAAGAGTATGTTACATGTAGGGTTAGGGTTACGATTAGAGTTATAAATAGTATTATATTTAGTTATTTCATGAGGGTTAATCATGGGTTAATGATGTGATGCACAGTGTTAGAGTTTAGTAGGTCATTTTATGTTATGACTTAGGGTTCAAGTAAGAGTTAGTGGTAGGGTTACGGTTATCGATAGGGGGAGAATTCAGGTTAATAGGATATTTAACATTACGATTTATGCTTGAAGTAAGAGTATGTTACAGTCAGGATTAGGGTTACGATCAGAGTTATGATTAGTTTTACATTTAGTTATTTCATGAGGGTTAATCATGGGTTAATGATGTGATGCACAATGTTAATTTTGGATTACTATTAGGGCTAAAATAAAAAAATAGTATTTAGTTTCCATTGAAGATTAACTTTTAATAGTTTATTTAATATAGTTAAAGGTGTTGGTATACTTGTTGAACATTGTTTGGGGTTAGGTTAGAAATAGTAATCAATCAGATGTCCTATATATTTATTTCCTCACATTTAATCGGTGCATTCATTGAACAAATAAATATTAGAAATGCAGAGATGAACAAAACATGTTGCAAAATGTTGGAAAGTATAGGGGTAACCATCATGGGAGTAGGAAAAAATACATATTCACTATCTTGTTGGTGAAACTTACAAACAAAGATGAAAGGGGAAATAGAAGACCCACTACAACCATTAGATATTTAAGAAGTAAGAAAGATAAGATAAGAACGATCTAAATCAATAACATTTCTTCATAATGATGCAAGTACATCACATATTCTTCAACAATAAAGTTGGTATGGCAACCTTTATTTGTACAATGATCATGGTATACTTCTTTCATCATTGATGGAAACGCATCCACTTTTGCAGATGTCTCACATAAAACTTTTGAAACATCTTCCATCTAATTTATATCCAGTTCATCAACATAGTCAACTGATAATGCTACGTTCTCCACAGCTTTGATTATAGTTACACACGACTCTTGAATGATTCATGTACACTTGTCAAATTCACTCTCAAAAATATGGTTTGAGCCCACCGAAGTAGAGGGGCTTGTAACCATGATGTTGGAGTCTCTATCAGAGGCAGCCATAGGTGGAATGGTATCCTATAAAGTTTTAAACAAACATCAATATATATAATTAATCAGAATAACCATTTTGCATTACCATTTCAAACTCTAGATGCTAGCTATAGTGGAATAGTATATATGATTTTTGTGGATTTTTTTTATATTCAAATTAAGAAGAAGTCGAGTCCGTAAACATGATATAAATTATATTAACAATACATATTTAAACAAAAGAGAACATATATTTGAAATATGATACACTAATTCAACACATAAGGATAATTCTGAACAATAATGACACAAAATAGGTGATTAATAAACAATGTAATATTTAATAGCAATACAACATTACAGTACATCACTGATTTTCAAGACACTTGAGTCTAATTTCTTCTACTTTCCTATTGGAAAGTTGTTTCCCAGTCTTCATTTTTTCATAGTGGTCATATGTGAAAGGTGGCATGATTCTCAAGCCTTCTAGAGACTTTACATGAGATACAGCTACAAATGTCAATCCTGCTCTTTCTCTTGGGCCTATATCAACTGTGGCTCTTGAAAGAGTTAGTCCCTGAGATTTATGAATTGTCAATGCCCATGCCAACCTTAATGGTAACTGAAAGGTTCTACCCCTCTAGACTGGTGATATTGGAACTATTCTTGGATGATGGTCATCATATGGTAATCCAGAATAATTATCAAATTCAACCATAACATAAGCAAGTGGTTCAGGTGGGGCAGTTCCTGGTTTGTACACAATATTCTGGATATATCCCAAGGATCCATTGAAAAGACCGGCTTCAATCCATAGATTTGTAGTTAATATGACCCTCGAATCCTTACTGAACAATAAATCTAGATCAAGTTCTTCATTCGAGCAATCTTCAATTGTATTACCATTCCTCAACTTAGTTGCAAGGCTACATGCAACAGGTTGCCTCAAAAAATACAACATCCTCAAGTTATGGTTACAAACATTGGCATTTGTAGAGAACAAATGTACTGTCTTGTCAAACTCATCATTGGTTGCACCATCTAACCTCACAGGGGTTCTCATCATAAGCAAGTTCCAATCATCCAAGTTTGGACTTGCATCTCTCACATTTGTGAGAAGTTGATGAAATCTTTTTTGGTGAATGTTTTCTCCATCTTGCCTAAATATTTTATCTAATGTAACCACTGTTTTGAATTCTTGCCAAAGTAACTTTGCCCACCTATTGCTAGCATATGCCAATTTTTCATTCACTGGAGGAAACTAACCAAGATCACCAACCAAAATAATAGATATACCTAAAATAAAGTAAGAGAAATGATTAGAAGACTATCTATGAAAATTACATGATTGTATTTATAGATGAGTTATAATAATAAATATTATAGCACAAAAATAGTGTCATAAAAAAAATGAAAGTATACCTGTAAAGCTTATGTCAACACTCTGCGGGAAGGCTTGCTTGAGTCGAGAATCTATATTTTCTAGCAAGTTTTGACCAAAGAAGCTCATTTCATCAATCAAAATATACCTGATATGGGCCATCTCTTCTTGAAAACTTGTGAGTCACGTCCCCTCTAGCTGAGAAAAATCTCTAATTGGTATTCTCAACTTTGAATGAATTGTAGAAGCTTCTATATTGAACGCTGCAACTCCAGTTGGTGCAAGTAATAGAAGCGAAGAAGTACTTGGCAAAGCTGTAGTGTGAAGAATTTGACTGATGGCACCAATCAGATAAGACTTTCTTGTTCCAGTTGTTCCTTGAATTATCATAAACAAAGCCATCCCAACCTGATTTCTGTGGTAGTGTGTCATAATAATATCAGTTGCCTTCTGTTGCTTCTCACTGAGGCTTGTTAAGTTGATGCACTATGGGATGTCATCATACATGAGACATCCATGTTTCTTCATTTATCCTATGAAGTTGATTGCTATAGCAGTATGATCTTCACCAGGATATTCACTACACCAGTTTGTATTTCTATCAACATCTCTTCTTCCTAACATATCTATCTCAGAAACCTGCACATGTTGACCATGATGTAGTCTAAAAATGATTTCCCATTCATGCTCTATGGTATTTTCTTGAACAACTTCATTATCTTCCACTTCAAAAGCACTGCTAGGATCATCATCTTCCATAGGTGCAACTCTTTGAACATGCCAAGGATTATAATTGAGTGATTCCTAGTTTTGTACTATAGTATCATTATCATGACCAATGTCTCTTTCAATGTTATGAAAAGGCTTGTATAGCAACAACTTAGATAAACAAAACTCTACCTATTTACTTGAATCACGCGGAGGAATGGATACAAACCTAGGGAAAACTCTGACAATAGCCATCTTTTGCCTTGGTCCCCATTTGTTGTTTCCTCTTTTTCTAGGATTGTATATCCAAGATCTGGCTGCATCAATTAAGGTGATACCTTCCATACAAATTGGCCTTATTTTATAGCCATCTATAAAAGATTAGGCATGTTCTTCATCAATTTCCTCATTATTTACTGCTATGGGTTTGAAAAACTCACGTGAGACATTCAGATTAACAAACCTTCTACTACTCTCAACCAATGGAAGCTCTAACAACATATGACATGTTTCCTGGGCTCCTATATCCCTCTCTATAATTGTTTCTGTGAGTAGCTTTCTGTATGCTCGCGTAGCCAAATCATTAGGATTTTCAAGGTTTGACAAACACATCAACATTTCTGAATAGGTTTCTAAACTCCTCTCAGCTTTTGCTGCATACTTTGCAATGTACTTAATAATTGCATGTTTTGAAAGAACAGGTTACCAATCTATATTTTCCCTCCATAGTTTTAGTATGTACCAATTATGTGAATTCACTCTATCATCATTTCTAGCAGGCTCAAACTTTCTTTCACCTGATTCTAGATCCTCACATAACTTGGATCCCTCCAAATTCAATGGCCAAGGTGCATTGTACCTAACAGAAAAAGAAGTGAGCATCTATTTTGATTAATTTATGGGAATAGTTAATATATAATTTTTATCTATTCTATATTAATTGATGAAAAAATTACCTGCAAACCATTCTTCTCCTTTTTTAATGTAAACGTGCACCCTCCTTACAGATTGTGTGGTGTTCGACATAGTTGACTATCTCTTCATAGTCATGGTCAATATCCATTTGAGCTAGTTGTCCAATATTTTTGAGACATGGATGTTGACCAAAATGTTGGAAAACCTACAAAGGGTTGCGAATTAAATATCATATTAAATTTTATAATAATTTCTTGTTTCTCATACATATGAACATATAGTGCGAGCATCACATTATGTATATATATATGATTAAATGACAAAACATACCTCTATATTTCTTTGATGAGGATCATGTCTAGGATTCCATGCATGAATGATGGAATGAAAATACCTCTCAGAGGTTTTGCATTCCTCCTCATTTGACCAGTCTATAGTGTCCATGTTTGGTGCTCCTTAGAGCCATAAAAATCCATGCACATGAGGTGAACCCCTATGTTGCCACTCATACCTGCACCCAAAATCACTGACTTTCATACCTTTTTCAAGTATCTCTTTCCAGAACATTCTATGCCTCAAATGCATGTAATGTGCAACTATATGAGGATAGTCAATGACATTCTATCTTCTCCACTTTTGAGCTTCTTGTGGATCAGTTGGTGCTATTCTGGGCATCAGCACATACAAATCAGACTGCTGCATATCTGTTGCACTCAACGTGAAGAAAATTGTAGGATTTCCAATTTGGTGAAGCATATCTATTAATTCTGCTCTACATTTACACTAATATGATCTTGTTCCTCTTAGAGTTGTTCCAAATCTCATCAACCTATTTGCCAAATTATTATGTGGCATATTTTCCATATGTTCTCTTAGCTCATTGATGGTAATTGGCATGTCTTCAAAATTCCTTTTTACAAATACAGAAGATGAATTTTGTGCACGATGTCTCATTATCATATTCATCATGAAATACCTAAACCTGGGATGTTTACCAAACCGATGATCCCTATATCGCAACAAATGCTTCACATATTCATGCAGATGAATTCTCTTCATTCTTGGCTCTAACCAATCACATCTGCCATTAGGAAACAATGTTGGAAATGCCATATCTAACAATCCTAATGTGACATATTCATTGATAGGTGATGCACCTATAGCTATCCATAAAATTAATGCAGATGGAACTACCTCAGGATTGTTAACCCATGCTTGGATTAATTCCATTTCCCTTTGAGTATTAGGTGGTCATGAAGCCATAGATGTTGTGTGTTGAATTACATTACCTTCATTCGTCTCCATGACTAGACCCACAAAAACCACTTCGTTTGCATCAGAATCAAATTCCATGTGGACTGTCCTCAATCTATTAAAAACATTTTGATCAGTATTTGTAGACAATTCATTGAGAGCATGTTCATCAATTCTAACATTTGCATAAAACTTGTCGTGGTCTACTTTGTATTTCAAGGCCCTATACACACGATCCTTGTTTATGGTAAAGTTATAATGTGTACCACGTTGATCCCTTCTACGAACAATAATAATTGGCAAATGCTCAATTGTATGTGGTAAAACTTTGGCTACATGTTCTACATGTTGAGGAAAACTTATAGTGTGTCCTTTGTACTTATACTGACCACCAGTTGCATGTGTAGCTTGCAGTATAGGACTGACACGTGCAATCAACATCTCTTCAACCTAAGTCAAATTTGCAAGCTCTTCTGGTTGAGATCCAGGGTCCATATTGTTTGAAGATGAAAACTTATGAGTTCCTCTTTCTTGTCTACACCTGTTGCATACTGGGCCTTCACAAGTGCGATATACTTTCATTGCAAGATATGACTCTTGACAGACATGACACATTTGAGGAGTCTTCAAGCTATCTATCTGGTGCCTAAATTGCATTTGCAATCTTCTAAATTTAGTTTCAAGCATATTATTTGGGTTTCCCATGTTTTCCACAGTACCTTCAACATCAACATTCATTTCTAATTGATTTTCATGCTGTGGCATTTATAGAACATGCTCTATAGACACAGACTCTTCATTTTCAACATCTAACTAAATGTTTACATTAGGGGGATTGTTATATCTATGGCTCGATTCAGGATCATCTTCAATCAGTTGAGGCCCTTCATTTTGAAGGCTTTGAATAAAACTTTGTTGATAGTTGTTCATTGAAATGTTTATATCAGCTCTATTTTCAGCTTCTAATTGTTCCACTATTACTTCTACCCTTCTTCAATGAATTCTTTGTCCATCAGTTTGATTATGCATGACCATATGTTTTTTTCTTTGCCTTTCAGTCATTTGTTGTTGCTGACATCTGCGAGACTGTCTTCTATATTGTCTTTGATATTCTCTTCTAGCTTCTTCTGATTCAAAGATCAACCTTGGTCTCACCATATCTAGTACGAAATAACATTAAATTAGTGACCTAACCAAACTTTATATTATACATATGTTAAAACATTGTAATAGCTAGAAAGAAAGAATTTTACTTGTCAATTAATATGTTTTTATATATATACATTTGATTTAGAAAATGCCAATTTATAATACATTGCAATTTAGTTGTGATAATTTATATATTTATAGAATTAATATTTAAACATATAGAATAGAAATTCTGAAAAATAAAAGACAAGAAGAATATTTTGAGTGTAGACACCATAAAAATTTGACATACATGAAGTGAATTAGAGCCAAGATATAGAAGAATATCAAAATAAATTTTTTTTAACAATAACTGATATACAATAAGGATTGCAATGGTCTAAAGGCCATTTTGTGGAAACACAACAACATGAGATCTCTTATTTGTAATACTAAGCAATCAATCCAAAAACATATGTGATCCAATTTGGATCTCAATACAAACATGAATTGTCAACATTTCAGTTCCAATATATTTGCCTCCATCTTCCCCTAACCCATTCTTGCTCTGCTCATATGTGAGTGTGTGAATATGGCTTCAGAGTGTGAGAATCAGGAAAGTACACCTCATAGAACTGTACTTGACTAAGGGGAGAAACAAATCTATCAACTGTGACACCCGACCACCAACAGTCATTATCTAGTACTTCTACTGCAAATCCAGGAGGTACAATTCACGGCAAAGTAATAGGAGGCGGAACAGGTCTCATATAATCTACATAGACAACCTCAATGAGGGGCTCTCGAGCTACATCGTCGATTATGAAATGGTGATATTTGACACAATATTTTGTCACATCACCATTGTGAATAATGTCTATAATTGTTGCTTCGAACCAAGCCCCTTCGAACCCCTCTTCATCAGTTCTAATCTCAACATTCATGCCCACAGTAAAGTCCATCTCTATGCCTAATTTATGATTAAAAACAAAAATTAATTATAATTAACAAATTCAATTTCATCAAATGAGTTTCAAAATATAAATTTTTATATGAAATTATGTAAACCTAATTTCATGAATTTCATTAATGAAATTCATGAAATTAGGTTAACATAATCAATTTCCTTAAATCTAATTTAAATAAAATTGAGTAACATAAATATTGCAACTTTTGCATATTTTGTAAAAGAGCAACAAAATGTTATATTTTAAACTAACTATGAAAATAGCAATAAAAGAAATATAATATTAATGTCATTAAACAAAATCAACTTCATGAAGCCAACTTCTAAATCAATTTTGTAACATTAGAACACCTTATACATTCATATTAATATACTAATAAATTAATTTTTTAAATATAATAAGGAATTGAAATCTAAATGTAATATTCTAAAGGTAACATTGTAAATGGAAATCTCCTAAATTTATACAAAAATAAAATATAATTAATGTAAATCATATTTCTAACATTTAAATCAAATAAAAAATAAACTATAATTATTAACTGTTACATTATTTAAAGCAAATAAAAATTAATAATTGTAAATCAAATGAATCAAATTTAAAGAAAACAAATCAAATAAAGGTAATATTAGAAATGGAAATGTCCTCAATCTATATAATTAATCTAAATCCTAATTTGTAACATTAAAAAATTAGTAATTGCAATTTTAATTATATAAATCCTATTAAAATAAATGTAATTTTAACATTTCAAAGTAACTATTAAAACACTAATAAATTAAGTTTTAAAATCTAATTAGGAATTTTGGTCGACTGGTGAAGTTCAATGGTTCTCATTGAGGCCACCAGGGTTCAAATCTCGTAAAGACATTTGATAAGGGATGAGGCCGGGATCGTGCCCCGGGCGAATTTGGCGGAATGGAAACCCCTCAGTCCTTGGCTCCCAGCCAAAGAGAACGAACTATTCTCAAAAAAAAAATATTAGGAATTGAAATCTAAATGTAATATTGTAAATGGAAATCTATATCTAATAAAGTTAATATTCAAAAATAATTTTTTATAAAAAATAAATATTACACCATGGCAGCATTGCCATCCACAATGTAAATAGATTATTTAAATCAAAAATCTATATTTAAATAAAAGATCTATATCTAATAAATTTTTACAAAATTCTATATCTAACAAAGTTAATATTAAAAATTAAATTTATATAAAAAACAAATATTACATCATGGCGGCATTGCCATCCATAATGTAAACAAATTATTTAAATAAAAAATCTATATCTAATAATTTTTTACAAAAAATCTATATCTAACTAAAGTTAATATTGAAAATTAAATTTATATAAAAAACAAATATTACACCATGGCAGCATTGCCATCCACAATGTAAATAGATTATTTAAATAAAAAATCTATATCTAATAATTTTTTACAAAAAATCTATATCTAACTAAAGTTAATATTCAAAATTAAATTTATATAAAAAACAAATATTACACCATGGCGGCATTGCCATCCACAATGTAAATAGATGTTTCTATATATAAGTATATTAAACCAATTCAATTTTATTGCATAATAAATAATGGTTACATTAGAAATACCACCTATCAATATTAATCTAAAAACACTATAAAACTAATATAGAACTATATATAAAAATTATTTTATTAAATCCAATTCTAATATCAATATTAATTTAAAAACAATATTAATGTAAAAAGAATATAAAACTATATCAATCTAAAAACAATATTAATCTAATTTAGAAACAATATTAATGTAAAAACAATATAAAACTATATCAATCTAAAAACACTATAAAACTAATAGAAAACTATATAAAAAAATTACTTTTTATATATTTTGATATTAGATCTAAAATAATCTGATATCAAACTATATAAAATTAATCTAAAAATCAAATATCTAATTAAAAAAAATGGAATATCTAAACATCTAATATCATTTTTATCAAACTATATAAATCAACATTCAATTAATATTAATTTACCTGATGAAGATTGAAATTAGTTGAAAGTTGTCCTCTCTGCAATGCTGCAAATCCTCCTCTCTGCAATGCTCAAACCTGTCTCAATTCCTCCTCTCAAATGTTCACAAATCTCAACTCTCTGTAAACCTCAAATCTCATAACTCTAAAACCTCTCAAATCTCACAACACTCAAACCTCTAAAATCACCTGTACCTACAACCAAAAAAAAACAACTTGAGAAATGAAGAGCCCTCTTTTATAAATGAAGAGTGTCTCTTCATTTCTCAAACATTTCGTAATCCCATAAATTGTTTGGCATTCCTATTAAAAAAAAACATTGAAAAAAACATTAAATCATTCGGTATTCACGTAAATACCTTATGCACTTGGCAGTGCGTAACATTACGCACTGCAGTGCATACGCATTGCTAGTGCTGTGCACTGCTGGCAGTGTGTTGCAGTGCGTATGCACTGCAGTGCATAATGGTACACACTATTGCGCATACCCTAACCCTCTGCGCTACATAACGTACATCCACTGCACGTCAAAAGATTATTTTGGATTTCATTTTTTCGGTTTTGATTTTTTTGTTTTTGATTTTTGATTTTTGATTTATGATTTATGATTTTTTTGATTTTTTATTTATGATTTTTTATTTTCATTTTTGATATGTAACTGACATATTTTCTTTTTTATGTACACTGCATATTCCTTGGAATATGTCATGTTGGTGTCCTCTTCCGCTACGGCTGTATAGGAATGCCTCTCGGCGTAATAAAAATATAGTCCAAACTAATACAGCCTTGAAATATGAATCAGTTTCTTTAAGATAGATAAAGATTTATTAAGTTTGTAATTAAACCGATATTATCCAAGAACCATTTCTTAAAAACAATTCATTTAAATCAGTACTTAATTTGGTTTAAATAAAATTATTAATGTTGAATCATTTTTACTTAATATTGTCTTGAATTCATATTGTTATTTCTATTTCTAAATAGTTCTTGTGTACGATAGGAAGTGCTCAAACCTCCTGTAGCAATTGAATAAAATATGACAGTCTGTTAATCATATAAAGATGAGTTTGAATAAACCATATAATGAACTGAATCTACATCAATTAAACACTATTAACATCACTAAGAAATACCAAAAACCAAAGCTTTAACATAGTATACATACAATAATTGTTCTTTCTTATTTTTTAGAACTTGTCTATCAACGCCATTTATGATTTCAATATTTGACAAACTATTTTACTCTTTATACTTTGATGGATCATAGTAACTTGTTCAAAAACTCACTTCATGACATATGAAGAAAAGACATCAGTAATGGTTTTGAAATGTGCTTCTAGTCCTACTATTTGCATTTATGTTTCACTACAAGCAAGGAAATACTAGTACAGGTTGCAGTGTTCAGCTTTTCACCCTATGAAATTAGGCCAACTTTGTTTTTCATTGGTAGGAAAATTATTTTCAGTGATACTTTTTAAAGACTTATCGATTCTCATTGTCCTACCAATAATAACCTCTCTGATGAGACATTTTCCATAGTCTTGGTGATTTTCTAGTGGTAAAGTCTTTAATTAAATTTATATCTAGCAATCATTATTTATTTACCAAAATAATCTTCTGTGATATTTGAGATACAATTCATGAGGTCACATTTTGATGATTTGATCACTAATATCACTAATTTCATTACAATGTACTATAATGGAAAGTGCACACCAGTACATGACATTTGTTTACAATGTGAAGTTATTAAAGTTTTAGTCTATTTATTCCTAATTTCTTATGAAGTCATTAATTTTTAGCTTCTTGAATCAAGATTTTTTAAACAATTTCCAATCAACTTTCTTAGATCATAGCCATTAAAAAAACTAACTAGTTTAAAATTAACCCATCACATGTAAAAAAATGTGGTGGCAATCTAGCTTTAAAAATTAAATTATTATCTAAAAAAATTATGAGTTTCCTTTTAAGGTGGAAGGTATAAGTAGAAGTAGAAGTAGAAGTAGAAGTAGAAGCAGAAGTGGAAGTGGAACTATACCTAATCAATCTATCATATAAGGCCATACACTTCAATTATCTATAGGTGTCTCATTAACACCAATGTTTGATCAATTTGAAATTATGTTACTTTCTTTTCTTCTCTTGAGTATGTAGTTGAATGAGCAAATCAATTAGGCTAAGGTCTTGGAAAAGGCTTTAGCTTGTTAGGGAGAGGGTTTATGGGACAAGACAAACTACTTCCAAAGTAATGGGTGATACAAAGTATTAGGGAAATTTATGGACAAGACATATCATGATATATTATGTTGAACCTCACTAATGGTAATGCATTACAATTTTAATTTTAAACTAATTAGGTTATAAATATATATTAAGTAATTTTGATTTATAGTGTGTAGTTTACATTGATAACTAGATTTATGGTTGATACTTAGATATTGATTATTCAATCCCATGAAATTAATAAAATTTAATTATTTTAAAAAATAGATAAATAATAAGGGATGGGTGAAAGAATGACATTGGCATTTTGTAGGGTTTCAAGATAGGGTTTAAAACCAGCTGTAATTTCCTCCCTTTCTTGTTCTGCATATATCTTTAGATCATTTGGACAAGTTTTTTTAGGGTCTTTCTGCATTCAAGGAATGTTTCAAAGTTTTTTTTAGGTGTGTATGGAGGTTTTCTTATTATGTTTTTGGGTTCATTTTTTATGCAGTGGCATTCTTGGGTATTCGGAAAATCTGCATGGTGGTGTGTTGAAGTGGTTTTATGTAACTCGGTTGTAGCTTTAACCAATGTTCTCAATTATTGAAGAGGCTGGATCACTGAAGAAACTCAATAAAACCTCTAGCACTCGATGGAACATGTACTCGACAATGCTTGTAGTGCTTAGTCGACGTGCTTTCTCGGTGATGCCTGGCATGCTTAGTTGTGTTACTGGTGCTTGATAGTTCTTCTTTACCGACTGGAGTTCTTGGAGTTTTTGTTGGCTGACTTGGTGTATTTAATGTTTGTAGCTTGTGTTGTATTATCCTATGTGGATCTAGAGACCAACATTGATAATTAATTATTTTTAAGCCTATTTATGAGCCGACTGTTTTTGCATTTAATATTTGTTTGTAGTAGAAGCTGACTTGTGGTTGAGGAAATGTATTTAAGGAGCATTTGGGTAGATGTTTAGGGGCAAGTGAGAGTCAGTCAGTAGAATTATATTGACATGGATAACAATTGGATCCTGTGAGATCTTGAAGATCAAATTGATTGTCTGATAATTGTAATAGCAGAGCTAGTGATTTGTATGGTTGGAGACAAGGAGATTTCTTGGAGGCTTGTGAGCTCAAGTTTAGATCTTCCTTAGTGTTTCCATCAGTTTCTAAGGTGCTTCAGAGCTAGAATAGGTAGGAGATTGCATAAATACTTTTGTAAGTGATTGTATTTGGCCCTAACCCAGAAGGCCTTACAGTCAGGCATGTTGAATGAAATTCTATTTTGAAGTATTATATTGTTGAATTCCACTGTGGTTGTTGTTGTTGTTATTGCTGGTGTAGATTTGGAATATCCAAGCCTTCTCTGCATTAGGTGGTATCAAGGCTTGAAGTTCTTGAGTGTGTGAACTGATCTTCGAGTTAAGGTTGTTTGCACCAGGACCTTGAGTTGGTGATTTGTTGCCTTGGGTTTTTGAAGATCTTGAAGGATGCCTCTGAGAAGATTGGACCCTAGGGAGATTTTAGATCTTTGTGATGCTATGGAATCAAAGACTACAAAGAAAGTTAAAGTCTATTTTAGATCTGAGATAGAATTGATGAAGAATTACTTGATCGCTGAGGTCATGAGGACTATTGTTAATATGCCAAGAAATCTTGGTATTCAAGATGGTTATGAGGTAGCTACTGAAGACTTTGAAGCTATTGGATCTATTGGTGATGACCGGAGAGATGGATCTAATGAAGACATAACTGGTCAATTGTATAGATCTGGAGCTCGGTTAAGTACTAGTTACCAAAAGGAAGTTTCTACTTTCTCTAGTACTTTGAGACCTGAGGATTTGATTAAATGGATTGGTGAATTAGAAGATTTCTTTGAGCATGAAGAAATTGAAGATCCTCTTAGAGTAATATTGGCATAGACTAAGTTGAAAGGACATGCTTCTCTTTGGTGGAAATAATTGCAAAGAGATAGAGAAGATGAAGGTGACATGAAGATCAATCGGTGCAAGTTGATGGTGACTAAATTGAAAGCTAAGTTCATACCTATCAACTATGGGCTTGACTTGTTTAAGAAGTTGAAAAATATGAAGAAAAAATATTTGACCATGGAGGACTATATCGAGGAATTCTATAAGTTGACTATTCGGTCTGGACACAGAGAACTTGGTAAAGAAAAGGTAGCCCGGTATGTGAATGGTTTGAGATTCAATATTTAGGATGAGCTTGGTATGCTGAAGATTGATCTGGTTGAGGATGCTTATCAATATGCTTTGAAGGTAAAAGATAAGTTGAAAAGGAGACAACATGGTAATTCCTGAGGGAAGGAGAAGCTTGATTAATCGGTGAAGGATAAACTGAATGTTGAATATGAACTGAAACCTGTGCAACCAAAAAAGAAGATAGATAAGGTTATCTATAAGGGTACTTATTATAATTATGGTGAAGAAGGACATAGTTCTTTTGAGTGCACACAAAATAAGATTGGTGATTGAAGGAATGTTGTGGTAAATGAGAACATTCAGAATGAACTTGAATCTGAGAAATTGCTAGTTTGGAGAACATTGCTCAATGTAAAGGTGGAACCTTGTCAGAGGATTAATTTGTTTATAACTCAATGCAAGTCAGGAGGTAAAATTTGTGATGTAATTGTGGATAGTGGTAGTACTGATAACCTTGTAGCATAGGAGGTGGTTCAGAAACTTGGTTTCAAGAGAGTGAGACATGTCCTTATCCTTATAGGATTGGCTGGTTCCAAGATGTTCATGCGCTAGAAGTGAGGGAGCAATGTCTTGTTAATTTTTAGATTGGCTAGTATATGGATCAAGTGTTGTGTGATTTTGTGGATATGAGTAGTTGTCAAGTAATTCTTAGTAGACCTTGGTAGTTTGATTGTAGAGCTATCATGACTGTGTCAAGAATGTGTATACTATTGAGAAGAATGACATGAAGTTTTCCATGATGTCTTTGTTGGATAAAACACTCAGTAGGAGAAACTTGATCTTTGGTAGCTGAGATGATTTGAAAAATTATGAAAGGATTGATTAGTATGGAGAACAGACCTGTGTGTTACCAAAAAAAGACTCGAAAAGCCAGAGGAAGCAAAAATGGAAGAGTATGCAAGGTGAAGAATTGAAGGACTTGTATGTGAAGAACCAGTTCGGGGTTTATGTGTTGAATCCCAGAAAATGTTTTTCTAGCCTATGAGAACATCTTTTCAAACCTAGGGTGTATGATGCAATGGCATTCTTGGGTATTCATAAAATCTACATGGTGGTGTGTTGAAGTGGTTCTATGTTACTCGGTTGCAGCTTTAACTGACATTCTCAGTTATTGAAGAGGCTCGGTCACTAAAGGAAGTCGGTCAAACCTCTGGCGCTAGGAGAAACATGTACTTTTTGAGTCCTATGTTTCTCGGTTGACATGCTTTCTCGGTGATGCCTGGCATGCTTGATTGTTTTATTGGTGCTTGGTAGTTCTAGTTTACCGACTAGAGTTCTTGGAGTTTTGGTTGGATGACTTGTTCTATTTAATGTTGGTAGCTTGTTTTGTATTCTCCTATATGGATCTAGAGGTCGACATGGATAATTAATTGTATATAATGTTATTTGTGAGTTGACTGTTGTTGTATTTAATATTTGTTTGTAGTAGAATTTGACTTGTCTTAGGAGTTAATTATTTCTTCCAGCTGACTTGTGGTTGAGGAAATGTATTTAAGGAGTGTTTGGGTAGATATTTAGGGGCAAGTGAGAGTCATTCAGTAGAATTTGATTGACAAGGATGACAATTGGATCCTATGAGATCTTGAAAATCAGATTGATTGTCTGATAGTTGTAATAGTAGAGCTAGTGGTTTGTATGCTTGGAGACAAGGAGATTTCTTGGAGGCTTGTGAGCTCAAGTTTAGATTTGCCTTAGTGTTTCCATCAGTTGTTGAGGTGCTTTAGAGTTGGACTAGCTAGGAGATTACATAAATACTTTTGTAAGTGATTGTATTTGGCCCTAACTTGGAACACCTTACAATCAGGCATGTTGAATGAAATTCTATTTTGAAACATTATTTTGTTGAATTCCACTATGTTTGTTATTGTTGTTATGCTGGTATAGACTTGGACTGTCCATTCTTGGATTATTCAAGCCTTCCCCGCATCAATTTTGGGTAAATTTTCAGTTTGTAGGAGCCTTTGTACTATCTAGGTATAGGGCGATTTTCTTGGTATATTGATATGTGGTTTTATTTTCCTTTTTGTTGATCATTGGCTGTATGGGTCAACTCTTGATTTCAGCTCTTGGGGGTTTCATCTCTTGTGTGGGCCTTGCATAGCTCTGAGAGGGTTATTTTATGGAAGCTTGAGCATGTAATTTAAGTATGTTGGAATTGGAGGTAGTATCTCTCCTTACATGCATTAGAACCCTATCTTTGGTGTGAATCATACTAAAATGGGAGGATCTCTTCTCAATATCAACATTACAAGCCTACAAAGATTAATGAATGTCTTGCAACAAGTGATAAGAGGCATGTCATTGGGATTCGACCCAATCTTGTTAAGGAATATATCCATTATCAATCTAATCATGTTTTTGTCTACAATTGCATGGGTATTTGAGTGTACTTTTCCTTCTCAAAGTGATGTGCTCAATGCACATAAAACCAAGAAGGAAAAATAGAAGTTCTACTTGTATTCAATGGTTACTTCTTGGTGATTTTTTCATATATTTTAGACATAAATAGGGAATTTGAAGGGGGTCACTATTTCTACAATCAAGTTGGTATTTTCATCAAACCATGGAATATTGGCTTCCACCCTATAGAAGAAATAATATTGTGGGTTCATGTTTGGGTAAGGATTCAGTGATTTCCTTTGCAATTCTAGAGAAATGATATATTAAATCTTGTGGTAAAATATATTGGCAATCCTGTAGATCTCTATAGTTTTGTTGACTATTAGTGACTTACACTTAGTCATTATCTAGGCAATGATGGTCAGTCATCATGAATAGGCCAAGTCATGTAATGTATATTTACCGAGTAGTAGTAACTACCGAGTAAATCAATGGTCACTGTATTTTTGTATTAGCCAAGTTAAGTTTTTGTTGAGCTATGTAAAGTAATGTATAATGAGAAATAGTGATATTAGCGAATGTCGAGTACAGTGAATGTAGAGTTAGCTAGAATTAACATGAGTTTGTTATGGCATAGTCATCAAGGTAAACAGTTTTGGCCGACAGTCATATTTTGAATTTTGTATGTTGAGTAAATTACAGAGGTAATTATGCTCCTATTTTACAATCATTGATCCCAATGCATCACTTGGAGCCAATCAGAATTAGTAAAACTTAAGCCAAAAAAAGAGTAAATCTTGATTGTAGATCTTGAATCTTGAAGAAGTTTAGTTGCCAATATAAGGATAATATCTAAACCCTAATGTGCATGTGAGAGAATGCGAAGGGAATGAAGGAATAAGTAGAGAGAACATTCAGACTAGTGAAGCATTCTAATAAAGTTCAGTGACCGAGTAAAATAGTGAAGGACATAATAGAGATAAACTTGATAGATGAGATAAAATCAATACTGGAAGGATAAGATCTGTAATCAGCATACAGTGCAGACTGAAGGATTAGGTACTGAGACATTCTAACAAGTCTATTAGGTTAAATCTCTTGTAATCTCTTAACTGATTACTTACTTTTTTGTAAGTTCTAAATCCTTTTGCAAGGTAGACTGTATAAGTCTTTTAGCCCCTAACAGGGTAGACCCCTTATAGGGTAGATCATATTTTTTGATCAAATTTGTAGCCCTAATAGGAAAACTTTATACTGTGGTAGTGAACATTTGTGGGTGTCATCCTCACCCCAGTTTTACCTTTCAAGAGTTTCTAGGTAACCAAAGTTATTGTGTTATTAGTACTTTCTTGAAAGTTGTTTAGTGTATTTGCTTCATTACATTGATGTAGTTTATGTTTAAGCTATGCAAAGTTTTAGTAATGCAAAAATTGATTAATAGGTGATATCTGATTCACCCCCCTCTCAGTATCACATTTCCCAACCAAAATTCCAACAATTGGTATCAGAGCTCTAGGGTTTCTTATAGGAAGTTTAACCACTTGAAGATAAAGATCTTGAGATGGAAGTTTATAAGATGGGAAAGGTTATAGAGAATTAGAAGATTGATGTACAACTGACATTACAACAATTGGAAGTAGCGAGAGGTGCACTGAAGAAATTCTTAAGCAGGAGAAGATAAATTTCTATTCAATAAAATGATTCACAATATCAAGAAGAAGATACTACTAGACTATTTGATAATGGGAACTCTGAAGAAAGTGACAAAGCCATAAAAGAGCTATTGGAGTAAAATAGCATACCAAGTGATGACATCAGAAATCTAAAGAGAGAACAAGAAATTCAATTTGTCAGACTCTGTGAAGTAGTTGAACAGAAAAAGAAAGTTGAAGAAGACAAAAGAAAAATCAATGACACTTGATGAAAGGACAAGTGACATGCAATGGTTGACCAAAAATCAACTAGACATGGTAAATCAACTGCTGCTGGTTAATCAAGAATTGGGCAGGAAAGTTATGGAAATCAATAATTTGAGATCTAAAAATGATCAACTAAGAAATGAACTGAGATCTCAAAAGGAAATCAATGAAAGGATGAACAAACCAAATGAAGCTACAAAATACTTTGAAGAGTTGTTAAGGTCACGTATAAGATCTTGTGATAGACCTGGACTTGGACTAAATGAGCATTCCTCATCCATTGAAGAAGGGGAATCATCAAAGAGTGGAGAGAAAAAGAATGCAAAACCAAAGAATAACAAGCCCACATGCCATAACTATGGAAAGCCATGACATAAAGCCAACATATGCAAAATAAAACATGGTAAGTCTGATCTTAAACCTAAATTTAATGGATATTGCTTTAACTATAAGAAACATGGACTTCAGGCACAAGAATGCAAGTCTAAGGTTAGTAGTCCACGTATTTCACCAAAATTTCAAGGACACTGTTTCAACTATCAGAAGTACGGACATAGAGATTTTGAATGCAAATCCAAACTTAAATGGTCATCAAATGAACAAACTAGGTCACCTATGAAGAATAACTCATACAATTGGGATTATAACACTTGGTACATTTGTCATTATTGTGGAAAATATGGACACATTGGAGCAAATTGTCTGAAGACTCATTTCAGAGGAAAATCTAAAAGTTGGATGAATGGAAGTATGGTATGTTACAAGTGTAACAAGATAGGTCACCTAAAGAAAGACTATAGATCACCCATACCGAGCAATGAACAAAGCGATAATGAAGATTTAAAAGAGAAATTGAGAAATCAGATGAACAAAACATGGAAGAAGAAAGAAGAAGAAAGCACAAGTGAAGCCAGTACATCCACGGTCACCCAATCTGATGGATCAGGTGATCACACTTCTTCGAACTAAGAAAATAAGGTATGTTTGGAGCTCAGTCTTGCAATGTTTCATCTTACATCAGTTCCTAACATAAGTAGAGTAAAAGTCCATATCTGCATAAATAAAGATGTATTAGGACATATTTGAAGCATGTGAAGCTATTCATTTTTTATGTCGAGCATCAGTGTTTTGAGTGAGTTATCAATGTATGTCGAGCACCTTTGGCAACCAAGATGTAATGTACACCGAGTTGTGTCTGAATGGTTATAGCAACTGAGCTTGTGTTAGCTAAGCTTAACATAAGAATGCCAAGATAGCTATATTCCACCTAGAATATGTACGAAACATTTATGAAGCTCTAATTCGACCGTTTGAAGTCTATAAAGTGGAATGTTACTATTCATTTCATTTCACCAGTGAATTGAGATTTCTCTGAGTGATTCAAAGAGTGTGTAAATTTCTTGTTTAAGGGTGATTTCAAATCTCTTCAGCATGTTGTCGGTGAATCATCTACATAACACTTTCACAAAGGTACCCTATCGAGCAAAAATATTTTAGAGAAATTTTTAAGTTAAAATCAATGGCAACATCATCCTCATCTCCTGCAACAAAGAAACAAGAGATGGATGTTTTCAATGCACATTTAGTAAGGAATGAAGTATGTAAGCCTCAAAATTTTCAGGCCATTCTGGAGAGCGCGAGCAAGGGAGATCTTAATGGTGCTCTATCTTCGATTTTAGAAAATGTATTGATAATGAATGATATTAGGTCATGTTACATGTGTAAAATTTAATAAATTGGAGATTACGAGATCAGGGAGGCATATGTTGAATTGTGCAACAATGGGGTGTTGAAGCCGGAACACAAAATGGTTTATGAACAAGGGTTAGTTCATGCCCTAGATTTTTCATAGAATTTCAAAGTGGAGTGGATCAAAATCATATTGAGTAGAATGCACGACATGCAATTGTGGTTGGAAGATGGACCAATTAAGATAACAAAGGACATGATTCACCAGGTAACTAGATACACTAAAATTTATGGTAAGAGAACAATGAAATGTTCAAGTAAGGAGGAAAATTAGGTGAATACACAGGAATTTTGGAACAAGTGTGGAATGACTATTTTCACCATCATCGATCTGGAGATTGATTTTTTAGTAAGGGTTATTGCACACAAATTCTACCAATCTAGTCGGTTGGACAGTGCCCCATGCATGACAGTGGACCAAGCGTGGAAAATGATCAACACAGGAGACACTTACGATCTCGCTGAGCTCTAACTGACTCAACTTGTTGACAACCTAACTTCAATCTCGAAGGCTAATAATTCCATGTGTAAGTTCAGTTCCCCACTCGTCTATATATTCTTTTACATTCTGAAGTGTTTCCCTACTATTGGAGGAGTAATATGGGATAAAATGAAACCAGTCATAGTCCAAATTAATGAGTTTATAAGTTAGATAGGAGGAATTTTTAATGGAGTAATGAAGAATTATTTCATTGAGTTCAAAAATAAAATGAGGAAGAGGAGTACAATTCCTATGTCTCTAGTTGAAAAGTATAGCCAGGACATCTGTTTCTTAGTCGACATAGATTTCACTTATGCACTAGTAGTTTTACCGAAGGTATCATGGTTGATGCCATTACTCTATGAGGTAAACATTGATGAAACCATAGCTGCTATAACAGCCTTGTTAGCTGAAGAAATTGATAAAAAGGCTCCTTATTTTGGAACTTATGTAGAGGCTCAATCCAAAATAACCATGGGATTGAAGGTTGTAACTATAGAGAGAAAAAGAAAGAAAATTGTGAAGAATCTAGTCAAAATGATGGAATAAATAGAGGAGGATGCACCTCTTGAATTAACACAAGGACTTGGAGAAGATGAACCAAGTGATCCCAGTGAGAATGATGAAGTAGAAGAGGTAGAGGTAGTAAAGAAGAAAGGCAAGAAGACAGTAATTTCCAAGCCCATAACTAAAAAGATGCAAAAACCTAAGGTTACATCATCACCTATGCTTAGGCTGAGAACAAGGGTAGTTTCTTCTACTGTCGAGATACAAAATAAAACCACTTCTTTAGGGAAAAGAAAATTTGTTTAGCCCAAGGCAGTGCTGAGCAAGATAAGAAAAAGGCCTAGGAGGAAACTTATTTTAGAGAAAGATGATGAGGAGACAGAAAGTGATGAAGAGACAAAGAAGAAGGTTGCATTACAGAGTATAACACCAAATGTGGATGAAATATGCCACACTATCAAGAACTCTACTGGACTTGAAGGTTTGAAGCAATTAAGGTTTGAGAGCATGAGTATAGGGGATACAAAGAAAAAGTAGAAGTTATTCTTGAGATGTTCTGCACTTTCAAGATGTTACCTATACAGTTGGGGAAACTAGTCCCTAAAGAGTTAATCAATAGAGTTGTACAAAAATGGGAGTTTGCTCTCATGACCGAAAATAAGATAAGGGAGAGCACACTAGCCCAAGCTATACCAGGTATGACCTCTTCTAGTATTAAGGAAATTGTGGAACAATATAGGAACATATTCATTCCCAAACAAAGAGCTTACTCTATCCTTCAACACAAGGCTGAGGATGTTTTATAGGAATGTCTAAAGACTTGGAAGATAATTTATGGTTTTCTAATTGACAAGGATGCACATCAAGACACAAGCACATCTAAGGGTCCCGAGCCAGAAAATGCACAAGATGCAATTGAGCCACCTATTCAGGAGATAGAATCTCCCAAGGAAGAAATATGTCCAAATTTATTTGGAGTAAGTATTGTTAACATCACAGTGGATACCCCAGTAAAAACTCAGGTATTGACTGAGGAGGAGATACAAGCTAAGGAAGAAAAAGACACATCTTTGCTAGGTAGTAATACTATGCTTTTATAAGTTATAGATTATCCGAAAATTGATGATACACCAACTATCAACACAAGCCCCTCTAAATTTGAAGTTGTTACAGTTGACATGTTAGCTGGAATGAGGACTACCATGGAACATAATCCATTGGCACCTACACATCAGTCTACATCTACCAAGGGGTCACCAAAAGATAAAGGAGATCAGTCTACATTAGCGAATGTAAGTCCTCATGTGGAGGATAAGGGAAAAGAAGAGAAGGACAAAGTTATTGATAGTCAAGAGCCGAAGGAGCATGATGCAGGAGCATCCTAGGATTCTTGGCAATCTTGTATCAACCAAAAATATGTTTTTCTTTGAAGGTAGATTGTTAGTTTGATCTTGGTTTGGTGGAGTTCTTGCCTGGTTTGGGAGATTGGTTGCTCAGTTTATGTGGTTACCCAGGTGCTCAGTCTTTGAAGAACACTTAGTGATTGAAGGCATCCATTCTTTGGTGGTCGGCAATAATTATGTTCCTCGATCATGTCTAGCATGGTCAGTTGACTAGTGCTTAGTTATTTCCTATGTTTCTCTATGTTCTTTCTTAATGACTGGATTGTTTTGTTGGATCGACTTAGCCGACTGGTTCCGTTGATTTGGGTCGCACTCCTCAAGTTATGGATTGACTATTGGACATGTGGGGACCTAGATCTGATGATCGTTAGGGACATCTTTGAGAGTTTATTTATTTTTTAGGGCTATGTGAGAGCCGACTGATGTTTTAGTATTTAATATTTGTTTGTAAGGTTTTATTGTTTCATCAGCTGACTTGTGGCCGGGAATCAGTATTTATAGGTTTCTTGGGTAGTTTTTTAGAAGGGGGGATTGTTGGAAGGAAGGTTAGTAGCCTGCGAGCTTAGGAGCAGGAAGATTTCTTGGAAGTTTGAGTATAAGTTTAGATTTTTCCTAGGTGCCTACAGTGTGCTGTGTGTTATAGACCTGGGCTACCTGAATGCTAATGTTGGGGAAAAGATTTGGATCCTACAAGATCTTGTAGACTATTACTTGCATTGTAATTGGCCATAACCGGGAAGGCCTGATAGCCAGGCACATTGCATGTAATTGGTAATTTGTTGAATAAAGACTTATGTTTGATTTCAGATATGTTGTTGTTGTTGTATATTTTCGCTGCATATTGGTTTGGCTACAAGGTTGGCCCTGGGTTATTTTGTCCTTGAGTTATTATGGCTGGGTTGTTTTGTCCAGGGTTATTTTGACCAGGTTATTATGTCCTATAACCCTTAATTGGATCCACCAGCCTTGACTGCATCAAGTGGTATAAGAGAAAAGTTTTTTCCTATTGGAGCCGAGTGGATCTTGTGTGTTTGTGTCTAGATCTTGATTTGAAGATGCCTCCGAGGAGAAATCATGAGATCTCTAAGGAAGAGGAAGCTACTCGAGAATTTAGTATTGATGATTTTAGGGCCTTGCAGAAACAAGTGCAAGATCTACAAGAGGAATTGAGAAAGAAGAATCCTACCTTGAAAGAGGATAGTGATGATGAATCTAAGAAAGAACATTTTAAAGAAGCTAGAGATCCTGAGGAGAATCAAACTTGAAAGCTATGTCTAAGATTGGGAAAAGACCTAAGATTGAAGTTTTTGCATTTGCTAGAAGCCTTAGGCTAGAAGAATTGATTGATTGGATCAATGAGATTGATTTATACTTTGAGTGTGAAGAAATAGAAGATCCTGATAGGGTTAGATTTGCAAAGACTGAGTTGAAGGGTCATGCAAATATCTGGTGGAGAGAAGTTCAGTTGGAAAGAGGTAGAAGAGGAAAATAAAAGATCACTAAGTGGAAGCGAATGGTGGACAAGTTGAAGAAGCAATTCATTCTAGTGGATTATGAATTGGACATGTTTAAGAAGATGCAAGCTTTGAAGCAGAATAAAAAATTAGTACAAGAGTATACCGAGGAGTTTTATAGAATCCTGATTAAGACTGTTCATTCTGAAGCTGGTAAAGAGAAGGTTGCTAGGTATGTCTATGGTTTGAGACCTAGTATTCAAGATGAGTTACTTACTATGTGAATGACAATAATTGGTGATGCTTATCAGATGGAATTAAAGATTGAAGTGAAGATGAATAAGAGGTATGAAGGAAAACAAAACAATAGGAACCGAGGTGGTAAAACTAGTGAAGGAGTTGTTGAGAGTAATGTGACAGAGGATCCTAAGACTGATGTGGGATCTAGTAGTGGTCAAGTTACTAAGAATATTGGACAGAGAGGAAGGTGGAAGAATGAGTTCACCGACACTTGTTATAATTGTGGTGAAGTTGGTCATAGAAGTTGGTAGTGTTATAAGAAAAGGGTTACACTAACTGCTAAAGAAGATATTTTGAATGTTGCAGAAAAAGGTGAGACACTCATCACTAGGAGATTAGCTACATGTATTCATGAACCAATGCAAAGAAGGAATTTTTTTGGAACCAGATGTAAGTGAAAGGATAAGGTATGTAATGTCATAGTTGATGGTGGTAGTTCTGAGAACTTTGTTTCATATGAAATGGTTAGTAAATTGAATTTGGAAAGAAGGAAGCATCCTAATCCTTATCAAAATAGTTGGATACAAGATGTGTCTAAGGATGTGGAGTTATTAGGTGTTTTCATTATGACAAACCTCAGGAACACATGGTTGATGAACCTATTCCTGTTAAGTCTAGTTTGAAGGAGAAAGAGAATGATATCTCTAAAGAGTTTGTTGAGATTAAGAGATAGATGGTTTTACTCGAAAATATGGTACAACAAATGGTGACATTTGTGACACAGAGGGATGCAGATGATATTGAGTTGGTTGAGGAGTCTGGAATGGATGAACCTTATCGAGGCACTTATGTGATCATTAGTGGTCAGATTTAGTTGCTATCAATTGTCGACTAGAGGGGTAAACAAAGTGAAAGGTAGAAGGACTTTCTGCATGAGACAGTGAATGAAATGAAGACTACTTAGGATGAAAGACAAGAAGAGATGTGGGTGAAGAATAGATTTGGCATACCTGTTCTAGTTCCCTTGAGGTTTTCTTGATTTCCTTATGAGAAAATCTTTCTTACTTGGGGTGTCTAATGCAAGAGCATCCTAGGATTCTTGGCAATCCTGTATCAACCAAAAATATGTTTGTATTTGAAGGTAGATTGTTAGTTTGATCTTGGTTTGGTGGAGTTCTTTCTCAATTTAGGAGACTGGTTGCTCAGTTTATGTGGTTACCAGGGTGCTCAGTCTCTGAAGAATGCTTGGTGATTGAACATGTCGGTTCTCTAGTGCTCAACAATAAATGTGTTCCTTGGTCATGCTTGGCATGGTCGGTCGACTACTGCTTAGTTATTTCCTCTATTTCTCGGTGTTCTTTCTTACCAATTGGATTGTTTTGTTGGATCAGCTTGGCCAACTGGTTTCATTCATTTGGGTCACACTCCTCAAGTTATGGATTGACCGTTGGATCTGTGTGGACCTAGATATGGTAGGTTGCATTCTTCCATGCAGATCTAATGATTTTTGGGGCCATCTTTGAGAGTTTATTTATTTTGCAGGGCTATGTGAGAGCCGGCTGATATTTTAGCATTTAATATTTGTTTGTAAGGGTTTATTTTTTCATCAACTAACTTGTGGCTGGGAATTAGTATATATAGGTTTCTTGGGTAGCTATTTAGAGGGGGATATTGTTGGAAGGAAGGTTAGTAGCCTATGCACTTAGGAGCAGGAAGATTGCTTGGAAGTTTGAGTACAAGTTTAGATCTTTCTTGGGTTCCTACCAGTGTGTTGTGTGTTACAGACCTGGGCTAGCTGAATGCTGATGATGGGGAAAAGATTTGGATCCTACGAGATCTTGTAGACTATTACTTGCATTTTAATTGGCCATAACCGAGAAGGCCTTATAGCCCGACACATTGCATGTAATCAGTAATTTGATGAATAAAGACTTCTATTTGATTTCAGATCTATTATTGTTGTTGTTGTGTATTTCTGTTGCATATTGGTTTGGCTGCAAGGTCGATCAGTCCTTAATTGGATCCACCATCCTTGACTGCATCAGAGCAAGAGGCAATACAAGCTCTTATACATATGCCGAGTGGGAGTACACCAAAGAAGGAGCTTAAAAAGAAGGAGAAATTTTCTTCACCATAGGTAACTATTAATGAAGCTATTGTAATTCTAAAATGGGATTCTGATAACTTATCATATGAGAAGACGAAAATATTGCAAGACCTACTGAAGAGGAAAAGCAGGCAAGAAGAATTATGAAGAGAATGTCAGCAAAAGAAAGTCTTGTAGGACATAAAAGAAATATTTATTGATGCTTTTGAAATGTCTAATGTAGATAATTTTGCTCCCATACTAGAACAACTTGTCCATATAGTCAAGAAAGTGACCAATGATGGAAGTGATGCAAGTGACAAGCTATTGCACTGGTCAAAAAAGAAGTTTGAAATGAAGGTAATGAACAATTGAAACAATTGAAACAATTATTGTATTGTCATTGATGTCAAACCTTAACTGGTAAGACTGTTGCTACTTAGGAAAGTACTATATCTATTTGAGTGTTGCTAAGGGGATAGGCAAGGTTGGTAACAATAGCACCTAGGGAAAGGTTGAGTTATCTTGATATTACAAAGTGTACTTGACTATGTTGTACAATGATGAGACAATGTATTGTTTATCTTAGTAAGACTGAAGACTAAACTAGTAGGCTTGACTGAGCAAAGAATGGAGAAATCATGTTTAAGTCGAGTAATGTTAGTGTCGACCGAGTCAGTGTATGCTGAGAAAAATTCTAGTGTCGACTGAACAATAGTTAATTGCTGAGGAAGACAGTATAAGCCAAGGAAACATTTTTAGTAATGACCAAGCGTTCTACATGAAGATTGAGTAGTTGATCACAGTATTGACCGAGCATCAGCAATTTTATATTTGATGAGAATTTAGTTTTGGAGCCAACATTGTTGAATTCTTGGATTATGTAAAATGTGTTGACTTTATTTATTGATTGTTTGAAAGCATTAAATGCACTGTAAAATGTTTTATTGTAAATCTTTAAGAGATTTGGGATGATTCTAGAAAAGGAGTCGAAGAACATGAAGCAGGTAGAGTCAATGAATCTAACCTAACCCTAAGATCTATGAATGAGATTGAGCGGCATAAGATGAGTTAACCTAATTGAGGAAAGTATAAAGGGAACCTAAGAATTTCGCTATGTAATTGCATGGGTGAATAGAGAATGCTAGAAGATGAGTAAAGTTTTATTGACTGTATAAGCAGAAAAGGCTAAAGGAGAATTGTGGTGGTTTCTTGAAGAAAAGTTTCAAGCAGATCAGAGATGGAGATGTAAAAGTTTCAAAGTTAGTAAACCAACATTAGTATACAGAATCAGATCTGATATTTGCAAAGCGAGTTGTATATTTTTTAGATAAATATTGTTGCTACTTTCTAACCATTGTAACAGTCAAAATCCTTTTAACAGAGGTTGACCTAATAGTCATATGTTAAATCCTTTGAACAAGGTTGCATTCTAATGGAGTGTATGTAAGTCCTATGACTAGGCTCACTTTTAATAGGGTGATTGAAATCCTTTAACCAGGTCACACCTGATAGTGTGTATTGTAACCTTTGACAGGGTTGGCTTTTAACCGAGATCACTTCAAAAGAGTGAAAATAATAGTAGCATGTTACAAAGTGGTTTTTTCCACATTGGGTTTCCACTATAAATCCTAGTGTGAATACTTGTGTGAATGTTTTGGTTTGAACATTTCTATGTTTTACAAGTTAAGTTATAGCTAGGTAGTGGATTGCATTGTTATATGTTTCTATTATTGAATTAGTGATGACCGAGTTTGTTTTGGTTATTGGATCTAATTTAAGGAAAAGTTTTTAAGTTTATTTTATACATCAGGACCTAAGAACAACTGATTCACTCCCCCTCTTTGTTGTTCTAAATCATATTAACAATTGGTATCAGAGCTTTGTTTCTTATTATTAGTGTTGATGGAAATCAAGTTTAAAGGGGCTTGAAGCAAATGATCAGGATGTATAAGAAGGAGGTACCGAAGCTAAATAAGGAAAACTTCCCTGCATCGCAAAGCATGATGAAGCTGCATCTAGCTAGTATTGGTCACTCTGCAAAGTACTACATTGAGAATGGCTATGTCTCACCTGTCTCACCTTTGACTGCTAAAGAAATGAGAGCGAAGAAAGAACATTATCAAGCAATGCTGGAAATTGCATCTGCCCTAAGCTATCCAAAATTTGAGGACATTAAGGATTGCACAACTACTAAGGATATGTGGGACACTCTTCCAAGAATATATGGTGGTAACTTGAATGTACTGAAAGCAAAGGCCGAGAGTCTTAGAGGTAAGTTTGATGAAATGAGAATGCAAGAAGGTGAAAACATTGCACAATATTATGGTAGAATAAAATAAGTTGTGAATGCTATTAGAGGAGTAAATGGGGCTATTGATGATGAAACTATAAATGGGAAAGTACTAAGAACCCTGTGTCCTATATATGCTATTAAGATCTCAACTATTCAGGAATCTAGATGCAACTCTACTAATGTACTTACTTTGGAAAGTTTGGCTGGTAAGCTGTCTACTTTTGAACTCTCTAACTATGATAATTTCATTGTTGTAAGCACTGGTAATGTTGAATCTACTTTCAAGTCACAACTAGTTGTGAACAAGCCAAATAAAGAAAAAGAAAGTTACATTAGTGAAAGTGAAATTGAAAGTGACAGTGACACTTCTGATGAAGAACTGGAAGATCTAGAAGCTCTTATGGCTAGAAGACTGAGAAGAGGAAAAGGAAAGTATAAAGGTAAACTCCATATTATATGTTTTGCATGTAATAAAGTTGGTCATACAACTGCTAGATGTCCTGAAAGGAAGGATAAAGATGATGAAGGAAAAATAAAACACAAAGATAAAAGAGATGATAGAAGCTACTGATGGAACAAAGACTACAAAGGAAAAGGTAAGAAATCTTATTACATTGCTAAAAAATAAATTGACACTGATAGTGATGATTTTGAAGGATTAATCTGATGAGGATGAGAAAACTACATTGATATTCGTATGTGAACAAGAATAATAAATGGATTATTGATAGTGGTTGTTCACATCACATGACTGGTGACAAAAATAAGTTTGAGACCTTACATCATTACAGAGGTAAAAGTGTAAAATTTGGTAATGATGCACCATGTCCTGTTAGAGGAAAAGGTTTGATTAAAATGACTGATAAGATATCTTGTGAAAATGCATATTGGGTTGAAGGTCTTAATTATAATTTGTTAAGTGTTGCTCAGCTTAACAAAACTGGTTACCAAGTGAAATTTCATCACAAGCAAGCTAAAATATTTGATGCTACTAGAGAACTAATTGGAAGTGGAGATTAGACTAGAGGTAATTTGTTCTATCTTGACCTATCTAAAGAAACATGTTTAATTGCACAACTTGATGATATTTGGTTATGGTGTAAAAGGCTATTGTTGTCATATTTTTGCTCATTCTTAAGTTTGGAGACCTAATTACTAAGTGATGCTACAATAACCTAGTTTGTGTTATTAGGTGATCTTCTTTAAGTTTGTGTTCATTTCATTGCAAAGTACATGGGAGTAAAAGGAAATGAACTACATCTAAAGCTATACATACATGTATGTATACTAGAAAGAAGGGAAATAATAGAAAGAAAGCATCTATCCAAGCTCACACAGGCCGTGAGCATAGCCGTTATCAGAATTGAATGGATGAGTGCAGATATACATAAAGAAATAATTAATACTGGGGCACCAGACATTGCCTGGTATTGATGTCCAGATCTGGTCCTGTCTAGTGAGCTCCTAAGATCCAGAACCTACAAGAAGTGAAGAGAGGAGATGGGTTAGATCCAATGGATCTATGCAATGGCTAGTATCACAATATCATAGAATGCATACATACACTCAGCCATGCACCTCTAACAAAGGCTACACTCTGGGCATGTGTATTAAGGCTCCAAAGAACAAAAGAGGCACCATGTTTTCACTGACGTGTTTGTTTCATGTGTAGATACAGGAGAAGCTGATCCAGCAATGAATTCAACAAATGATTTGGGCCCTTGATGCGGATCATGACAGAAGAGCCTTAGGTCTTCTATTGATGATTGCATCAAGGGCCAAGAGCACATATTATGCAAGAGTGAGGAGCATCCAGATGATTCAGCATCAATGAGGATCAATCAAATAGCGTGTCATGATAAAACAAATATTGGTATGAAGGTGCAAATAGAAATATATGTGTTGTAACATGGACATGATGTCAGTGAAGCTACGATAAATAAGTAATAGAAATCTACCATGGTATGAAAATAAAAATAGAGCTAATAATAGGGCACATAGATCTATGTAAGAGATAGGGCATACTACAACATAGAGGTATTCCTAAGCTGCATTAATGAAAAATAGGGCATGTTGATCTAACAAGTGCAATATAAATAACCACAACAGAGTTGGGTCCAACCATGTAGTGCCTCCACAATGTAATAAAACCAAAAAGGGTCATGAATGATGATACTACTCAGCAATGGAGTGATGACCAAACATGTGCAATAACCAGGCATCAATAGTGAAGCATATAGTAATGAGTAACTATCAAGCATCAACACCATTTGTCAAAAGATAATGCATGAAGATCACAGGTTTTGAATCAATGAATCAAGGAGATATGATTTAGTTGATAATTGAAAATAAAAATTCAATGATGCCCAAGTTAATAACAGATTGATAGGTGCCATGGTTTGAAACCCAATTCAAGCATCAATAGTAGATACAATGCCCTAACAGTTCTCAAGCTATATGCAATAAGAAGTAGCAGTGATACACAATAACAATGCCCTAGCTCACGGCTCAAGGGTCATCTATCAGTTATCTTGGTCAATATATATGGCACCCCAAATCAGTAAATAAACTATGATAATGTATTTCCAAACACATCAGCATTCAAGGAGTAATAGCAAAAAACTAATTGCAGTGAATGAGGAATTCAGTGCCAACATCAATAGCAATGGCCGCAACATAGCACAATCAAGTACACAAGCCAGCAAGAATAGAAATAGTAGGCTCGGGCCCCCACCAAAACATGCATCTCAGTCAACATAAGATTTCACAACCAAGCAATTTAAAAGATAGAAGAGCAATAACAATATGCAGCTCACAGTGTTTAAACTTACAACAGAGCATAGATGTGATGCCCTAGCCTTACGACTATATATGATAGCATAAACAATGCCATATTCAAAACTGTGATGCCCTAAATATAGTGGGCTCATGCATTAATGGTAAGTGCAATAATATATTCCAAGAAATAGCAACATTGATGCCATGAAATCATACTCATAGCCCGAGCCTCTATAGATGAGGTCATTCAAATTCCAGGAATGGCACCCAACCATACAAATAGTAATGCCATGGTATTTCAAGGCATGAGCTCTTAGGCTATGAGTAGGAACAACAACAATAATATATCCAAAATAGTGATGCCATGAATAGAGTAAAGCAATGCACGATGTCCTCATTTCTCTTAGATGAGAATCAACAAGCAATCAAGTGCCTAAAGCCCTTGAATACACAAAGAAATGAAATGGTACAAACACAAAGCAATAGATATGGGTGATGCCCTCAATTATACTAGTGATAAGATACAAATACAGTGGAATGTCCTCAAAGGCCAAGAATGGTGTGCAATACAAAAATAATGTTGATGCCCTAGCCTTGCCATCCACGGTTAACCAGTGCTGAGAATGTTTCCAAATACAATGATACAATGAAACAATAATACAGAGGTTCCCTAGCTTGTGGCTCATTAGGCATCTGGTATCCATACCAGTAGGTTCAAATAACAGTGCCATTCATTTCAATATAGAGAAGTAATACAAATAAAGGAGTATCCTAATGTCGAGCACATAAAAATGAATAACCGATATGTACACCAAAAGCAAAATCGTGCCCTAGCTGATACAGTGTCTTCAGTATGCAAAAGGAATGAAAATAAGACTGCAATGCCTACCTCAACAACATTTTACCAAGATTTGAGGTTTTTTGTTTCCCAAAATCATGCTTCAGTGTAGAATGGAGGTTGCCATCAAGACTGCAGTGGAATTGGAAAGTTGCCAAGTGCCAAGTTTGAAAGTTGTGATGTCGAGCTCTTCATCTTCAAGCATTATTTTTTATAATGTTATTTCTTCCTCCCCCTTTTTATGGTTGAATGTTTTATGCCATGATATCTCTAGAATTAGGTTATCTTTGATTTAGTTGTTATATGAATATCCTCCCATTTTGTGGGTTGTTGATATTTCATTTTTCATGTATGTAACCTATAGTTATTTCTAGGGCTTGGAGAATTTTTATTTTTTAATGCTATTATTTTTAAGAATGTGTCTCCCTTTTGGTTGAGGCCTTTTTTGAAAATATAATTATATCTATTTGAGGTCATAGTGGGATAGATTTTAATGTTAAGTCATGGCCCATTCCTTATTGTAAGATATCGACAAGTGGTATTTTCTATAAACCATTGTCAGATTATCAATTAGTGGCATGACTTAGTGGGTGTAATTGTCATCTTTGATTGTTCATTTTTAGGCCCCACTTTCCTCACCCCTAGGAATCCAGGAATCTGACATTCAGACCATGATGTTGCCTCATGGGTCCATATTTTGACTTTTCTATTGTAAGGATGTAATGGAGTTTGCATGCAGATTCTTAGGTTTTATTTTTTATACCTCTCACTTTTGGTGATTGAGGTTATCTCTTCACTTTTTCTCTCTGATACGAGTGTTGTAGCTCTGAGAGACACAATTGTACCTATTTCTTTTTAGCAATAAAAATTGATCCTTCTTATTCTCTTATAATTCCAGGTTTGCTGTTGAAACCATTTGTGAGATTATTGTGATGTTTCTATATCCTTAATCTGGATTTTGGATTCAAGTGGGTATTCAAGGTTTTGTCTTAATTTAGTGGTGTGATTTGTGTATAATCAAGAATATCAAATTTGTGAAGTTTTCTTCCTTTTCTGGATTCTAAGTACCTTATTTCATCAGGGGTTAAGAAAGTAGGATTGAGTTGTGAATTAAATTTGAATTGCTGATGAAGTGAATTTATTTCTCAATTGTGGTTTCTTCTCAGATTCGGTGGATCACCTTCCTTTCATTTCAAGTTGCAGTTGTTTATTTTCAAGTATTTTTCTATCCCTTTTCCTTCCAAGTTTAGATAAGTTTCAAGTGATCCAAGGGGAAGTCAGCCCTTAATCCAGAGGTCTATTCTCAAATAGGTTACCCATAGCCTGAGAATAGTCCCATGTTTCATAAGATTGCTGGGTTCAGTACTTAGCAAAGCAAGGTGCAATCCTTAGTGATAATAGCTATGTCATGTTAACTTTGACAATTTGGTAGAGATAAGTAAGAAGAAAAAGGTAAGAGGTCTACCTAGATTGAAGAAACCTAAGAATGTGATGTGCAAGGAATGCCAATTAGGAAAAATGACAAAGTCAAGTTTTAAGAGCAAATCCTTTACTTCTGAAAACATTTTAGATTTGGTTCATACTGACCTTTGTGGACCTATGGGTGTACAAAGTTACTGTGGTGCTAGATACTTTATCTTATTTGTTGATGATCATACTAGGATGATGCATGTAATGTTTCTAAAAGAAAAATTTGAAGCTTTTCAATTCTTTAAGTGGTATTTGGCTAAGGTTGAGAAGGAGATAGGTAGGAACCTGAAATGGCTTAGATTTGACCGAGGTGGAGAATTTACATCAAATGAATTTAATCTTTTTTGCAATGATAGAGGAATTAAAAGACAGATGTCTGCACCTAGAACACCTCCATAGAATGGTAGAGTAGAAAGAAGAAATAGATCTATCTTGGATTGTGCAAGGACATTGTTGATTGAAAAGAATGTGGCACAAAAATACTAGAAAGAAGCTATAAGCACTATTGTCTACACTCTTAACTGGGTACAAATCAAGAAAGGTATGAATTATGGCACGAGCATGCACTGAGTGTTAAATACTTTAGAATCTTTGGAATTAAGTGCTATATATTAAAAGACACTAGGAATGGAAAGTTTGATGCTAAGACTGATGAAGGCATATTCCTAGGATATTCCAATAAAAGTAAAGCTTATAAGTGTTTGAACTCTAACACTAATAAACTTGTGGAAAGTGTGAATGTAAAAATTGATGAGTATGCAGAAAGAAATGAAGCTAATAGAAAAAGAGAACCAAAAGATTATAGATCTTTTGTGTAGATGGAGGAAGAAGAAGAGGCAAGTAACAGACTTGCACCTGATGCCGAGTCTTGGGTAAGAAATGTCGACCAATAGACATATGCTGCCAAGCATCAAGAAAATAGTGCTGAAAGAGAACAAGAACATGTCGAGCTACAAGAAAATGCTATTGAGTATTAGGAAGAGGTTGCCGAGCATTCAAAAGTTGAATCTAACAATTTTGTTGGGGAACCTGATGAAATAGAGGAGTTGAACCTATTTTGGGAAAATATGTAAGAAGACATCACAAGCCTGAATAGATAATTGGAGACAAAAATACTGGAATTCAGATCAGAAGTAAGACCAAGGATCCAACATGCCTACTATGTGAATTTGAACCCAAGTCAACTAGAGAGGCATTGGAGAATGAAGACTGGATACAAGCAATGAATGAAGAGATTGACCAGATTGAAAAGAATGATACTTGGACTCTAGTGCCGAGACCTATAAACAAAATGTTATAGGAACAAAGTGGGTGTTTCAGAATAAGATGAATGAAAATGGTGAAATAACTAGGAACAAAGATATGCTGGTATGCAAAGGCTACACACAAGAAGAAGGAATAGATTATGGGGAGACATTTTCCCCTATAGCTAGATTGGAAGGAGTAATAACTCTGCTTGCATATGCTACTTATAAGTATTTCAAGGTATATCAAATGGATGTCAAGTCTGCATTTTTGAATGGTATACTAGAAGAAGAAGTTTACATAGAATAGCCAAAAGGTTTTATTGATCCAAATAGAAGACACATGGTGTGCAAACTGAACAAAGCACTATATGGATTGAAACAAGCTCCCAAAGCATGGTATGAGAGGTGGCACAACTACTTGATACATATTGGATTTTCAAGAACAAATGACACAAGCAATTTGTGCATGAAAGATGAAGAAGGTAAAGGTATCCTATTGGAAAAAAAATTTGTGGATGACATTATTTTTGGTGGACAAGATGCATTGTGTAAAATATTTTCAAATGAAATGCAAATTGAATTTGAAATGAGTATGTTTGGTGAGATCAAATTCTTTGTTGGTTTACAAGTGTATCAGAGGAAGAATGGAATCTTCATTACACAATCTAAGTATGTTAATGAAATACTGAAAACTTTTGGGATGGAAGATGCTAAATCAGTGAGTACTCCTATGGTTACTGGACAAAAGTTATCTAAGAATGATGATGCTATAGAAGTAAATCATACTTTGTATAGATTCATGATTGGAAAATTACAGTATGTGGTACATAGTAGACTAGATATTGCACTAGCTGTTGAGATTGTGGCAAGATTCTCTGCCAATTCTAAGGAAACACACATGATGGCTATGAAAAGAATAATGATATACTTGAAAGGAACTGCTGACTATGGTCTATATTATAAGAAGGATGACAAATTTTAACTCGGAGTTTATACTGATATTGATTGGGCAAAAAATGTAGATGACAGAAAGAGTACTAGTGGTGGAGCTTTCTTTCTTGGATAGAGATTAGTCTCCTAGACGAGCAGGAAACAAAATTGCATTTCCCAATATATTGCTAAGGCTGAGTATGTTGCTATTGTGGTAAACTATTCAAATTTGGTATGGATAAAATAATTGTTGATAGGCATGAAAGAAGAAATCACTGAACCTGTTGTTATTTTCTGTGACAACACAAATGCTATCAATATTTCTAAGAATCTAGTGATGCACACTAAGACCAAACACATTGCAATCAAGTATCACTACTTGAGAGAATTAGTACAAGAAAAAAATTCTGAATGGAATATGTGAATACAAGAGAACAATTAGCAGACATATTCACTAAAGCTTTACCCAGAGAAGCTCATGAGTATTTGAGAAGTCAATTAGGGGTCCTTCCCCTAACTGAGGCTGCCTAGTCAAGTTAGGAGCACTGCATCAAATATGCTACAGCATAATATTTGACAAATTGATGCAGAAGATTGTCACACTTTAGGGCTGCCCTAGAGTTGTGAAAAGGAGAAAAGATAAGGAATCAGTCATAAGCAAGATGATAGAGGGAGAAACACTGAGTTGTATAGATATTATCTACATCTGATGGATGTATTTTTTAGTTGCTGCTTTGGCATTTTTGTCAATGAGGGGGATGAACTGATATGATAACACATGACACTGAAAAAGTAAGGGTGATGAACTGAAATGAAGGATCAGGATAGAGGGAGATTTGAATACTTCTTATGGTCACAAAAGTGAGGCTTATAGGATTCTAAATTAGAATGAAGCTAAGGATATTAAAAATAATTCTCTGATGAATAGATAAGTTTTTGGATTGGTTGGTAATCCATGTGTTATTCAGGTGATATCATAAGGTGTTGCCATCAATGCCAAAGAGGGAGATTGTTGGAAACTGCAATTGAAACAATTCTTGTATTGTCATTGATGTCAAACCTTAACTGGTAAGACTATTGCTACTTAGGAAAGTACTATATCTATTTGAGTGTTGCTAAGGGGATATGCAAGTTTGTTAACAATAGAACCTAGGGAAAGGTTGAGTTATCTTGATATTAAAAAGTGTACTTGACTATGTTGTACAATGATGAGACAATGTATTGTTTATCTTAGTAAGATTGAAGACTAAACTGGTAGGCTTGACCGAGAAAAGAATGGAGAAATCATGTTTAATTTGAGTAATGTTAGTGTCGACTAAGTCAGGGTATGCTGAGCAAAATTCTAGTGTCGATCGAACAATAGTTAATTGTCAAGGAAGACAGTATAAGCCAAGGAAACATTTTTAATAATGACCGAGTATTCTACATGAAGACCAAGTAGTTGATCACAGTATTGACCGACCATTAACAATTTTATATTTGAAGAGAATTTAGTTTTGGAGCCGAAATTTTTGAATTCTTGGATTATGTAAAACATGTTGACTTTATTTATTAATTGTTTGAAAGCATTAAATGCACTGTAAAACTTTTTATTGTAAATCTTTAAGAGATTTGAGATGATTCTAGAAAAGGAGTTGAAGGACATGAAGCGGGTAGATTCAATGAATCTAACCTAACCCTAAGATCTACAAATGAGATTGAGCGTCATAAGATGAGTTAACCTAATTGAGGAAAGTATAAAGGGAGCCTAAGCATTTGGATATGTAAGTGCATGGGTGAACAAAGAATGCTGGAAGATCAGTAAAGTTTTATTGACTGTATAAGCAGAAAAGGTTGAAGGAGAATTGTGGTGGTTGCTTGAAGAAAAGTTCCAAGTAGATCAAAGATGGAGATGGAAAAGTTTCAAAGTTAGTAAACCAGCATTAGTATACAGAATCAGATCTGATATTTGCAAAGTGAGTTGTATATTTTTTAGATAAATATTGCTGCTACTTTCTAACCATTGTAACAGTCAAAATCCTTTTAATAGAGGTTGACCTAATAGTCATATATTAAATCCTTTGAACAAGGTTTCATTCTAATGAAGTGTATATAAGTCCTATGACTAGGCTCACTTTTAATAGGGTGATTGAAATCCTTTAACCGGGTCACACCTGACAGTGTGTATTGTAACCTTTGACAGGGTTGGCTTTTAACCGAGCTCACTTCAAAAGAGTGAAAATAATAGTAGCATGTTACAAAGTGGTTTTTTCCACATTGGGTTTCCACTATAAATCTTGGTGTTAATACTTGTGTGAATATTTTGGTTTGAACATTTTTGTGTTTTAAAAGTTAAGTTACTGCTGGGTAGTGGACTGCATTGATATATGTTTCTATTATTGAATCAGTGATGACTGATTTTGTTTTGGTTATTGGATCTGATTTAAGGAAAAGTTTGTACGGTTGTTTTATACATGAGGACCTGAGAACAATTGAGTCACCCCCCCTCTTTGTTGTTCTAAATCATATTAACAAGTATCTACTGAGATTGCAATAAAATAGGTACAAATTTCTACTCTAATAACTGATTCAGAAGAAGTGGTAGTGAATGTACAATATTTGTTTACCAAACTATGTGATGTAGAAGAATTCACAAAGGATAACCATGGGATGGTAGACAAACTACAACAAGAAATCAAGTCTATTGGTTAATCCTTGAGCTTGGATGCAAATTCTAGTTCAAAAAATTATGCCAATCTTATGTATACACAAGGAAGGATAGCCGAGTTGATGGCTAAAGATGGTAAGATAAGGGCTCATCTACTCTCTATGAAAACAATGTTGACACCTCATTTGGAGGCCATTCAAAGAGAGATAGCCAAGGCTAAGGACTTAACATAGAAAGATCCTCATCTTTCTATAGTAGGGAGCCTAGTTAATCTAGCTGTCGGGCTAGAAGGTCAGTCAGAAGTTTTGAAAGTTGCTACATCAGGATGGGAAACTGCATTAGATATGGTTATGATGCTTCATAAACCATTTCTGGAGAAATATTTCATGATTCTTTCTCCCCAAGAAATTAGGCATGCCAAAAACAAGGGGGAAATTAAATGACATGACATATTCAGGCACAAAGGAAGGTAACACAATTTTGTATATATATATATATATCTTAGGAGGGAGTATTCTCCTAATACTAAGTACTTTTGTAAATACAATTTTAATGTCATGACAAAGTATTTTTGCCACTAATGTCAAACGGGGAGATTGTAGATCTCTATAGTTTTGTTGACTATTAGTGACTTACACTTAGTCATTATCTAGGCAATGATGGTCAGTCATCACTGCGATTGAATCATCATGAATAGGCCAAGTCATGTAATGTATATTTACCAAGTAGTAGTAACTACCGAGTAAACCAATGGTCACTATGTATTTATGTATTAGCCAAGTTAAGTTTTTTCCAAGCTATGTAAAGTAATGTATACTGAGCAATAGTGATATCAGCGAATGTTGAGTATAGTGAATGTCAAGTACCAGAGACATCAATTGTCGAGTTAGCCAGAATCAACATATGAGTTTGTTATGGTACAGTCATCAAGGTAAAACATTTTGGCTGAAATTCATATTTTGAATTTTGTTTGTTGAGGAAATTACGGAGGTAATTACGCTCCTATTTTACAATCATTGATTCCAATGCATCAATTGGAGCCAATCAAAATTAGTAAAGCTTAAGCGGCAAAAAGAGTAAATTTGGATCGTAGATCTTGAATCTTGAAGAAGTTTAGTTGCCAATATAAGGATAAGATCTGAACCCTAATGTGTGTGTGAGAGAATGTGAAGGGAATGAAGGAATGAGTAGAGAGTACATTCAGACCAATGAAGCATTCTGATAGAGTTTAGTGACTGACTAAAGTAGTGAAGGACAAAATAGAGATAAACTTGATAGATGAGATCAAATCAATACTAGAAGGAGAAGATCTGTAATCAACATATAGTGCAGACCAAAGGAACGGGTACTGAGACATTCTAACAAGTGTATCAGGGTAAATCTCTTAACAAAGTGGTTTTAATAGACCTATTGTAATCTCTTAACCGAGTGCTTACTTTTTTGTAAGTTCTAAATCCTTTTGCAAGGTAGATTGTCTAAGTCTTTTAGCTCTTAGCAGGGCAGACCCCTCATAGGGTAGATCATATTTTGTGATAAAATTTGTAGCCCTAACAGGAAAACTTTATACTGCAGTAGTGAAGATTTGTGGGTGTCATCCCCACCCTAGTTTTACCTTTCAAGGGTTTTTGGGTAACCAAAGTTATTGTGTTATGAGTACTTTCTTGAATGTTGTTTAGTGTATTAGCTTCATTACATTGATGTAGTTTATGTTTAAGCTATGCAAAGTTTTAGTAATGAAAAAATGGATTAATAGGTGATATCTGATTCACCCCCCCTCTCAGTATCACATTTCCCAACTAAATTTCCAACAAATCCAAGAGGACCTTCAAGACAAAATATGAGAAAAAAGGAAAACACCCATGCTCATGTTTGTTTCAAAATTGATTTGAGTAAGCCTCTTCCTAATTTTATTAAAATTTAGTTGGAGTCAAATTCTTGGATTCAATATATATATTATGAAACTTTATAAAAAAAAACATATTTTTCATGAGTATGGACATTTGTAGAGAATGTGCCAAAAATGCAATCCTCAAAAAATGTCTAATATTAGACCAATCAAGTCAGATTCCACATATGAAAAAGGGAAGGCTCTTATGATGGAGGATAAGGAGAGATTTATTACAGCTAAGACCCAAAATAAGGGAAGAGGTAAATAGAGAAATTTTAATGATAGACAATCTAATAATGTTTTTAACAAGTTTGATGCTCTAAAGGATTTATATCAATTTGATGGGGTGATTCAAAATATTCTCATGAGACAAGAACTTGTAGAAAATGGGAATCCAACTTGCAAAAAGGGAAATATTATTCATGTAGGAGCTCAAGTGAATGGTTGACAGGTGTAAATGGACATAGGAATACTATTAGGGACTTGAGAGGAATTAAAAACAAATGATCATATTGAAATGAAAGATGGCTTAGGCATCATCTATTTTGGGATAAATATAGGGAACGAGTCACAAGATGGTAAACAAAGCAAGGGATCTCCCCTTTGTTAAGAATTAAGTAAACAATTCTTAAGAAAGGTGTAGAAAAGAAGCCTTCAAACGTGGGAAGGAAAAGTTATCAAGAAAAATTGAAGCTAGTTGGCAAGACATTAGTGGAGTCTAGCATTATGAAGATCATTGACTCTCATTTATCTCCATCCTAAAAAATATTTTACTTTTATGGAATGTAAGGAGGATGAATAAAACCCCTAGAAAAAAGGCTATTGGAGAGTTGATCAGTTCTCATTCCTTTTATTTGGTCTTTATTCAAGAACTTATGTTATGTGTCAATAGTATGCTATACCAAGTCACAAGAAATTATGCTAGAAGTCATTTCCAATGTATTTTTCATAGATAATCTCTAAGGGTATGGATTGCATGTTGGATCTATAGAAGATTATTGCACTTTGGTGGATTTCTAATATATTCTCTATCTCTTTAGTGGAAATAAGCTATGAATATATAGTGAGACAAATATTTTTACCAATTTTTACCAGATGGCAGATCTCTTTGGAAAATCCTTTATTTGGTCTCACATAAAGTATATTTCCTCTCTCGCTCACCTCTTTTTATAGATTATGGAAATGGATTTTAATGTAGTATCAAGCTTAGATGAGAAGAAGGGAAGTAAAATGAGGCTCAATCCTTTAAATTATATGTTGAGGAGAAATATTGAACTTCTTAACGTACTTTCTAGTCTCTTTCTATTGGATAGGTGATATCTAGGTTAGTAGTTTAGAGATTTTAAATTGGAGATGATCTCTTCTTTGGCAAATCAAGTGTGATGCCTCTAAATTCCAAGTGTCTAAAACCCCTCCTTTAAATTTCAAAGTATGTGGTTTCAATACCATTACCTTCATGACCTTATTTTGGATTGGTGGAGTGATGGGAAACTCACTATTGGTATTATAATGTATTATTTTGTCAAGTAGATGCAATACATTAAATATTAGCTTAAAAAGAGGAACACGATATTAATTAATAATATATTCTTGGAAGAAAGGAATTCCCATTCTTGGATTGATGTCATGTCTATCAACATAAGAGATTAAGGTTTATCAGGGGTTTTATATAAATAAACTATGTCTCTAATCTTATTTCTATTGAGAGTTTCACTCTATCTTCTTATAGGGAAATCACACAACAAGACACTAGATTTTATACTACCTACCAATATAAAGGAAGGGTCTTTTCTAGAGGGTATCATTTATATTATTACTAATAAAATGAATGAGTCTCTTCTTAGACTTGTTTCTTTATCTAAGGTAGAAACAATAGTGCTTCGTATGTTCAGTGGTAAAGTTCCTCTTCCAGATTTGTTCCTTATTTAATTTTATCAATAATTTTAGGAAATAATAAAGTTAGATCTTTTCAAAGTAGTTAAGGAGTCTTACAAAATAAAATAGATTCCTAGGGCCTTAAATTCTACCTTCCTTCCTATAATTCAAAGTAAGGATGGAGCTAACTTTTTAGTTCCTTTCATCATGTAACCTTATGTAATGTATTTTATAAAATAATAACAAGGTTGATTGTTGAAATGATAAATCGATGTCTTGATAAGTTGATCTATGAGGAACAAGGTAGATCTATTATTGGAAGAGAAATTATAGATGATATTATTATAGAAGAAAAAGCTATTCACTATATGGTAGTTTCCAAGAAGAATACTATGTTTATAAAATTTGATATCACTAAATTCTATGATAGAGTAAAATGGTTAAAGGTGTTGGAGATTTGCCAGTAGGCCAGTACTGACTGTATGTTTGTCATTGATGAAAACATATGGAAAGTAGCATGAGTGGAAGTCTTATGCAGTAATTTTTCTATATATGTACTATGGACATAATATCAACATGATATTATGGGTGCAGAGGTTAACTGTTAGTATAGACAGTTATATAGCAGCGTTCCTAATAGAGTAAAAAGCAGTGTTTTATGTATGGTTGTCCTTAAAGTTGTCATGGAGCCTTACGCACTTGGATATATGTTGAATAAATATTAGTGATGTTACATTCATGGATGAAAAGTTTGATGATTAGTAGAAGTGAAGTTATGCAGTCACTATTCACCAGTAGCAATTTCCTATGTTTGTTCTGAAGAGCTGACAGAGATTATATTGGTTCTCAAGTTGTGCCCATCATTTGGGTATGCACCCTTGGATTTAAGCTAAGAGGAGAGTTAGTGATTTTTTGTTAAGAGTGTATGAAGTAATTCAACTTTAGTAGAAAGAGCTAGTTTTTTTGGTAGAGCCGACAGTGTGTAGTATGCGTCTACAATTATCTTATTGGACAGGTCCCAGAATGTTTTTGTGTGCTTAGTAGAGCTGATTGAATTGTTATTAGAGTATGTTATGGTTTCTCTAATATTATTTCAAGGTTGTTCTAATAGGATGACTTGATTATATCATTTAGAGGAAAGATATTTATAGGAAGTCATTTGTGATTGCTAGAGTCTGGTTCATAGTTGATTAAGCAGAGCAGAGCAGAGTGTGTGAAGTGTAGAACTGTTAGAGGAAGGTCTATGTGACCAAGTAAAGTGTTTTTTCTATTCATTGGAACTAATCCAAATAGTAGGTCTAAGCGCAGTTCACCAAGATCAAGATATAGTGTGTATTTGTTATTCAAAAGGTTGTAGCCTTCACCCCTTTGAGTAGTGAGCTCTCAGATCGTGCATCCTCTCCCCTAATAGGGACAACTGTAAAAGACTCCTAACAGGGTTTGACAATTGACCAGCTCTATTGTACTAAATATATTGTAAAGCAACTCCTAACAAAGTTAAGGATCTTCTAACAAGGATCATAATACACTAGTACAGAATATTAGTGGGTGTCAATTCGCAACGGGGTTTTTACCTATTTGGGTTTCCCCATAACCAAAATATTGTGTTGTGTTAAAGTGTTATTTCATTGTGTTTATTCTTTATGTTTAAGTATACTTAATTGCATAAAGAATTGAAACTTGTAGATAACTGATTCACCCCCCCCCCCCCCCTCAGTTATCTCTTGGGACTATTTCTAACAATTGATATCAAAACCAAGTGCCTCAGAGAGAAATTTTAATAGCTTGAGGTTGATTAGATGGCATAATTTAGGAAGGAAAGTCCTAAGTTTGATGGAGAGAATTATCTTGATTGGAAGAACAAGATGGTGACTCATTTGCAGTGCATTGCTTTTGAAGTTTTTGATGTAACTATCAAAGCAGCCAAGATTCCTACCTTAGAAGACCTTGCAAAGGATGATGCTACTGAAAGGAAAAAGGAATTGTTTCATCAGAATGCTATAGCTAAAGAAGCTCTTATCAGCACCCTATCTAATGGTGAGTTTTTAGAAATAAAAAAGGTAGATACAGCCCACAAAATATGGAAGCACCTAGAAGACATATTCGAAGGAGACAAACAAGAAAAGGGTGCATGTAGAAAGACAAGGAAGAAAAGCTAAAATGCATTAGATATGATGCCTAATGAAAATAGCAGAGCTTACAATCAAAGCATAAATGAAGCAGTTGTTGGAATTAGAAACAATGGTGGAGAGATTTTAGAGGAGGACATTATGGACAAGTTAATGACTACCCTCACTCTTGAATATGAAAGAAAGATCAACATCCTTGATGAGACCATGAATCTTACATCAAATTTCAAGAGAGAAACCTTGATCAAAAAAACCTCAGCTTTTGAGATTTCAAGATTGAAGATAGAACCAAAGAGTGAGACAGCCTTCAAAGCAACAGTTCATGGTAAGAAATATACAAACACTTATGGTAATTTTGATGATGATGATGAAGAGAAAACACTATATGATTTCATTTCTATGATTTCCAAAAGAGAAAAGAAAGGAAAAGGAAAGTATGAAGGTCAATTACCATTTAAATGCTTTTCATGTAATAAGATCGGTCACTTTGCATGTAAGTGTCCTACCATAGCTAGAAAGTTCAAAAAGGATTACAAGCCTAAGTACTCTAAGGAATGCTACTGTGCTAGAGATGGAGTTTCAGATGATGAATCGAGTGAAGAAGAAATTGGATTCATTTCTATTATAGACAAAATGAATAATAAGACAAATCATAAAGATGAGAAAGAGGAACAAGAGCTAGCATTGATTTCACAAGCTTATATAAGGACAGACTGGACCATAGATAATGGTTGTTCACATCACATGATAGGTGATACAAATAGATTTGTTCATCTAGAAAAATACAATGGTGGCATGGTTAGATTCGGAGATAACACTCCTAACCCCATAGTTGGTAGAGGAGCCATCACCTTGGATGGAAAGAATAGTACTGATGATGTTCTCTATGTAGATGGTTTGAAACATAACCTTCTTAGTGTTGGATAGTTACTTGGAAAAGGATATTAGTTGGAGTTTAAAGATGACAAATGCATTATTAACATGAAGGATGGTGTTATGATTACATCAGGATCAAAGACAAGAGGTAATGTTTTCTAACTCAATTCAGAAGCAAGTTGTTTTGTTGCTAAAGTTGATGATAGTTGGTTATGGCATAAAAGACTATGTCATATTAATTTTGATAACATAGTAAAGATAAGAAATGTAAAGGTAGTAAGAGATCTACCTAGCATAGAAAAGAAAGTTGATACTATATGCAAGGAATGTGTGATGGGAAAGAATATGAGAAATTCATTAACGAGAAAGCACAATTCAGTAGAGAACAAGTTGGATTTGATTCATACAAACCTATGCGATCCAACTCAAACAAGATCATACTATGGTGAAAGGTTTTTATTTTTTATGATTATACTAGGATGATGTGGGTTGCATTCTTGAAAGATAAGTCAGAAGCATTTGAGAAGTTCAAAATGTTCAAAGATAAGGTTGAGAATTAATCTAGACTAAAGATAAAATGTTTAAGATCAGATAGAGGAGGAGAATTCACCTCTGATAGATTCTATGAGTACTGTGAAGAACATGGCATAAAGAGATAGTTAAGTGCACCTAGAACCCCTCAATAGAATGGAATTGCAAAGAGAAGAAATAGGATCATCCTTGATATTGCATGCACCATCATGATTGAAGGAAAAGTTACACACACCTATTGGAGAGATGTGGTCAATACAACAGTCTACACCATCAATAGAATTCAATTGAGGCCAGGTGCTAAAAAAAAACCATATGAGCTATGGTTTGGTAATGTTCCCATAATAAAATACTTCAGAATCTTTGGAAGCAAGTGCTACATCAAGAGGGATGAAGCAGTAGGCAAGTTTGATGAAGGAAGTGATGAAGGTATTTTCCTTGGTTACTCTACTAAAAGTAAAGCTTATAGATGTTTCAATTTAAGATTGAAAAAGATCATTGAAAGTGCTCATGTTAAGATTGATGAAAATTTTATGGTTCAAGAAGGATATCATGATTACTCACCCATGATTGAAGAAGAACCCAGACCCTCCACTAGTGAGACAGTTATTGAGGAAATGTTTGATAGTATTGATGTTTTATTCAATGACCCTGAGACAAGTGAAGAAGGTACTCCTAAGGCTGATGAGTTAGCATCACCTAAAGTGCCAAAGTTTACATCTAGAAATCATTCCAAGAAAGACATCATTGGAGATCAAAGCGGAAAAGTCTTAACAAGATCACAAGCAAAGAACTCAGCTAGCAATGAAGTGATATATTTACTATCTTAGATTGAACCTTTAAGTGTTGAAGATGCATGTAATGATTCAAATTGGCATGATGCTATGAAATAATAACTTGATCAAATTTTTAAGAATGACACTTGGGAACTGGTCCCAAGACCTAGTGATAAGAATGTGATTGGAACAAAGTGGATATTGAGAAACAAGATGAATGAAGATGGTACAGTAGTAATAAATAAAGCAAGGTTAGTATGTAAGGGATATGCGCAAAGAGAAGGCATTGACTATTTAGACACATTTTCACCTGTGAGTAGATTAGAAGCTATTAAGTTATTTCTATCTTATGCTATAGTCAAAAACTTCAAACTATATCAGATGGATGTCAAGTCAGCATTCCTGAATGGAGATTTGAAAGAAGAAGTATACATTGAGCAGCCAGAAGGATTCACCTTATAAGACATACCTGATATGGTATGCAGATTGAAGAAGGCCCTCTATGGACTTAAGCAAGCCCCTAGAACATGGTATGAGAGACTAGATGGATATCTAAAAAAGATTGGATTCAAGAAAGGAGCAGCAGATTGTAGTCTATTCATTAGAGAGACATCTGAAGGTCTACTACTTGTAGCTATATTTTTTGATGGCATTATCTTTGGAGGTAATGATAGACTAAGTGCAAAATTTGCCAAAGAAATGCAGAATGAGTTTGAGATGAGTATGATTGGTCCTATCAAAAACTTTTTGGGACTAAATGTGTAGCAGACAGAAAAAGGAATTTTTATTAATCAGTCCATGTATGTGAAAGAGATACTGAAGAAATTCAAAATGGATGATTGCAAGCCAGTAGGAACCCCTATGATCATTGGATGCAAGCTTACAAAAGAAGATGACTCACCAGTAGTAGATATAACATTGTATAAGTCTATTATTGGTAAACTCATATCTTACTCAGACTAGACCTAATATTTCCAATGCAGTTGGCATAGTTGGAAGATTTACAGTAGAACATAAGCAAAGTCACCTCATGACAATAAAGAGAATATTCAGATACTTGCAGGACACTATAAATTATGGTTTATGGTATCCTAATTCAAAAAACTTTGAGCTTCATGTATACACTAATGTAGATTGGGTAGGATGTGTTGATGATAGAAAAAGTACATCAGGTGGAGCAGTGTTTCTTGGTGATAGATTTATCACTTGGACAAGCAAGAAACAAAATTGTATTTCTTAGTGAACAGCAGAAGTGGGGTATGTTGCAGCAGCCTTAAATTGTTCTACAATTGTTTGGATCAAGTAGATGATAAAGGATTTTGGAATTTAGATTGATTATCCTATTTGTATTCACTATGATAACACTAGGTATGTGCAGGATCATGGTATGCCAAACTAGGCCCTTATGTGGCAATAAAAATTCAGAAAATCTGGTTTAGGCAAGCTGACATAAAAATTTGAACAAGTTGTAAATATTATATCAAAAATACGTAAGAAGATAATCTGTACAAAATTGAATTTAGTTTCTAATATACTAGGCCTTTTTTGAAAAACAATTATTCTATATGTCAAAAATTTCAAATTTCAATGTAGTAGTATGAAAATTTCAGGAAAAAAGAAGAAGTAGGTGTATGTCTGACCACCTTAAACACAATCAAATGATAATTTTTTTATAAGATATAAGTAGTAGACTCTCATCCAGATGTGACACATATTTTTTTAAAATTTTTGCCAGGTAAATAATTAATTATGATTTTTCATCTACAACTGTTCCAGAATACAAAAACTCTTGTGTCTGACCATGTTAACGTCTAAACTTTATCAAATTGAAAAACTTTTTATTTTTATTATAGTATGAAAAACATAGAACATCACACATATTTTGGATTTCAAAAATGTTATACAGTTTGAAAGTTATAGCTATTTTTCAACAAGTCTATCAATTAGGACTAGAAAGATAACACGTAGGTGTATGTTTGACCACATTAAACAAAATCAAATGCTAATATTTTTTTATAAGATTCTAGATAATAGTAGTAGACTCATGTCTAGATGTGACGTATATTTTTTTCTATTTTTTTCAAACTAAATAAATAATTATGATTTTTCTTCTACAAATTTTCCTAAATATAAAAAATCTCATGTCTGACCACCTTAACTTAGTCTAAACTTCATCAAATTGAAAGAATTGTTTATTATTATTGTATTAGGTGAAGCATAGAATGTGATGTATATTTTAGATTTCAAAAATGTTATATTGTTTGAAAGTTAGAGTTGTTTTTCTAAGAGTCTATCAATCAGGACTTCTTTTTTACATTGCCACTTTTTGGCATACCATGGTTCTGCACATACCCCACTAGCACTATCAATATGTCAAAGAACCATATGATGCATGAAAAGACAAAGCACATTGAGATCAAGTATCACTTCCTAAGAGAGAAAGTGGTAGAGAAAGAAGTCAAGTTGGACTATGTGAGTACTAAAGATCAGTTGGCAGATATATTCACAAAGCCCTTACCTAAGGATACTTTTGAGTATCTCAGGGAGAAGTTGGGAGTAATTCCCTTCCCTGATTCTTCTTAGAAGAAAGAAGGAAAGGAATCAGTCCTTAGGGACTAATGGAAGATTGACTACTCTACCTTAGGAGTAGTACCGGTGCTTAAAATGAATGGTGCCCTTTGCCATTAATGAAAAAGGGGGAGTAATATACAGATTCATGAAAAACATAAGTAAAAAGGAGGAGTAATATACTAAGGGGGAGCAGTATTCAGTCTTGGTGGTAGTCATAGTAATTTTTAGTGGCTAATATTCACCGATTGGCTAATTTTGGAAAATTGAGAATCCAAATTTGGCTAATAATTCAAGATTTAAGGAAACCTAAATCGCCACATTTTTACAAAATTTTGATTTAAAAATATTTAAATCACAAAATAATTTATTTTATAAAAAAATTGAACTCAAAAATTCGCCACAATATTCGATACATGATGAGATTTGATTCACCAAAATTTTATAAGTTATTGTAGAAATTTAAATTAATTATCCAATAATATATCATGATTATTAGTTACTGTAGGGATATATCACCAACTTTTAGTTGTCATTACTTACTTAAATTATAATCTAGTGACCCTCATTATTTTCTATGAGGTAAAAATGCTACTATTTGGTTTGTAATGCTTATGGGAGCTAAAATTTCTTTCGGATTATTGATCTCAATATAAATCAATGATATTGAAGAAATTTTGGGGCCCATTAGTATTTAAAAATATCAATACATTTGTCTCACACAATACAATGAAGTTATTAGATTATATTTTAAATAAATGGTAGCAAGTAATTATTATAGAGTCTATTCTTTAAATCCACCAAAGATTTCCACATTAAGCCTAATAATTTTCTATAAGAATTCTACTTTTTTTAATTAGAGGTATTCACCATGGTGATTAATTAATTTCTTTTTATTGTTTGAGATTCACCAATATTTTCTACAAAAAAAATTGTTATTAAAAAATAATCGCCACTAAGGATACTTTGTTTTTTTAAAAAAAAAATTAGAAATTCGCCAATAGAAATTATTTTTTTTTCAAGAAAATGAAAGATTCGCCAAGATTTTATTTCTTTTTTAAGAGGGGGGTTTCTTAAAGATTACTTTGGTGGCAGTTCAGATGAGGAAATGGAGAATATTGAAGATTAATGGAGCAATAGGAGGATTCATCTTTGGGGGATTTTTTGATGAGGAAATGGAGAATGTTATAAAATTATTTCTCATTGGGTTGGTGGTGGTTTTTCATTCCACCTGTTGCCATCAATGCCAAAGGGGGAGATTGTTGGAGATTTGCCAGCAGGCTAGTACTGACTATATGTTTGTCATTGATGACAACATATGAAAAGTAGCATGCGTGGAAGTCTTATGCAGTAATTTTTATGTATATGTAGCATGGACATGATATCAACATGATATCATGGGCCCAAAGGTTAACTGTTAGTATAGACAATTATATAGAAGCTTGTGTCAACAGTGTTCTTGATAGAGTAACAGGCAGTGTTTTGTGTATGGTTGTCTGTATAGTTATCATGGAGCCTTGTGCACTTGGATATATGTTGAAGACATATTAGTGATGTTACATTCATGGACACAGAGTATGATGATCATTAGAAGTGAAATTATGCAATCACTATTCACCAATAGCGATTTCCTGTGTTTGTTCAGAAGAGCTGACAGAGATTATATTGGTTCTCAAGTTGTGCCCATCATTTGGGTATGCACCCTTGGATTTAAGCTAAGAGGAGAGATAGTGATGTTTGGTTAAGAGCACATGAAGTAATTTAGCTTGAGGAGAAAGATCTAGTTGTTTTGGTAGAGCCGACAGTGTGGAGCGTGTGTCTACAATTATCTTATTGGACAGGTCCCAGAATGTGTTGCGTGCTTAGTAGAGCTGACTAAATTGTTATTGGATTATGTTATGGTTTCTCTAATATGATTTCAAGGTGATTCAGATAGGCTAACTTGATTATATCATTTAGAGGAAAGATATTTATAGGCAGTCATTTGTGATTACTGGAGTGTGGTTCATAGTTGATTAAGTAGAGCATAGCAGAGTGTGTGAAGTGTTGAACCATTAGAGGAAGGTCTATGTGACCAAGTAAAGTGTTTGTGCTATTCATTAGAACTAATCTAGAGAAAAGGTCTAAGCACATCTCACCAAGATCTAGATATAGTATGTATCTGTTATTCAGAAGGTTGTAGCCTTCGCCCCTTTGAGAAGTGAACTCTTAGATAGTGTGTGCTCTCCCTTAATAGGGACAATTGTAAAAGACTCCTAATAGGATCTGACCCTTGACCAGGTCTACTATACTAAATATATTGTAAAGAAAATCCTAACAGGGTTAAGGATCTTTTAACAAGGATCATAATACACTAGTACAAAATATTAGTGAGTGTCAATTCCCACCAGGTTTTTTACCTATTTGGGTTTCCCCGTAACCTAAATATTGTGTTGTGTTCAAGTGTTCTTTCATTGTGTTTATGCTTTATGTTTAGGTATACTTTATTGGATAAAGAATTGAATCTTGTAGATAACTGATTCACCCCCCCCCCCACTCTCAGTTATCTCTTGGGACTATTCCTAACAAAAGGTTCTTATTTCCTTTGGTTTTACTATTGAATATATTAATTGGGTTACGATTTGTATCACTTCCTCTTTTTTTCTACTTCTTATCAATAATGAGCCCACTGATCATTTTTGAGCTTCTACAAGTCTTCAACAAGAGGAACTCATTTCTCCATACTATTAATTTTATTGGATGAAGGATTGGAAAGACTCATCAAGTCTCATGTTAGGAAAATATTAATTTAAGCTTCTATTTGGAGTCATGGTCTTCCTCCTTTTTCTCATTTACAATTTGTAGATGATACTACTTTGATGGGTGCCACCCAAATTAATGAGGTTGCCAACTTTATAATTTTTTTGGATATTTGTCTGAAAATCTTTAGAGAAAAGATAAAGAAGAGAAATCATTTATATTTTTATTCAGTGCCCATGCTCTTAAAAAATCAAGAATCTCTAGGATACTAAGGTTTCAAATCGATACTCTCTCTTTTGTCTATCTTGGACTTCCTCTCTCGGGCTATCATTTTCCTAGGGAAACTTTTGTAGGATATTTGGTGAAAGTTTATCCATTGAACTAATAGATGAATATCAACAATCAGAAGAGTTACTCTACTGAAGGGTTACGTCTAGGATCTTCCCCTTTATAGATGTTTTATGCAAATGGATCCTACCATTTTTATTAAGGAGCTTGATGGTCCTTCTTACAAATTCTCATGGATAGATAATTTAATATCTTCTAAGTAGAGTTTGATTGGATGGGACTCTATTTTTAGGATAGTGCAAGATTGTGGGCTTGGTTTTTATAGGGAAATCATGAATGGCTATGTTCTGGATACTAAGCAATTTTTGAGGTGGTGCATAAATAAAGATAAAGGATGGGCTAAAGTTCTTAATATTAGGTATCTTAGGGGAGTGGAAAAAAATAATCTTCCCTAATATAATTTAGTAGGTAAGGGTTCCATGATTCAGATTTCTATTAAGAGGGGATTCAATCTAGTCAAGAAAGGACTCTTTTGGATCTATAATAAGGTTGTTGAAAACCATTTTTGGAAAGACTCTTGGTATGGATTCCCTCCTATAATTTCTCAATTTTATCACTTTCAACATATTTTTTATAGCTCTCTTGAGTTTAGATAGAGTAGAGTGGAGAATTTCAAAACTACCATGGCCTTGGGAAAAGGTGAATTGGCTAGATAGAAGGAAACATGTGAGTGGCCTCCTAAAGGATCTTTAAATTCAAGGTAGGAATAAGGAAATTTATTAATAGGAATATTGTGTAATTTCATAAATGTTCATGATATTCTTACCTAGGGCTGTAATCCTAAGGGGAAGTCCTTTGTGGATTCACGGTGTCATGAGAAAGATGGATTGACCAATGGGAGACTAATTTTTTCTTGTTAGAAGTAGGTTTGGAACATAATGGATTTCCCTAAATATCAATATGGTAGTTGCAAATAATAGATGCCTCACTTTGGAGAATCTTTGGAAATGAGGGTTTTATGGGCCCTCTCTTTGTTTTCTATGTAATAACAATGAATCTAGGATACCTCTGATTTCTTCTTCCAATGCTCTTTCACTATAGATATTTGGCATTTTTTGTGGGTATTTTACAGACATGATCTTGTTCAAACAAATTATTTTATTTAATAATGGAATAGCCTTAAGAGATTCCCTTTATATATTGGACCCTATTTTATTATTTACAAAATATGGTTAGAAAGAAACTACATTTTTTTTCAAGATAAGAATATATTGGTGAAACAAGTCTAGTTCCAAATTACTAGCATGATTTATGGAACCTCAATGGCTAAGTATTATATAAGTTCTATAAATATGGATCTTGTTTATTTATGTATTGTTCAAAACTTGAATATATTTTTTAAGGATTTTGGTGGACCCTTTAGAAGACAACAACCTAAGTATCATCATTCTAAAAAGATGGCTCAAGAAGATGGAAAGTTGTCCCCGCCACCTCACGAGGCCCTAAGAATTAATGATTATGGCTCTACTAGAGAAGATCCTAGAGATGCTGCAAGTTTTGGAGGATTTGGGAGGAATAGTATGAGAAATATGATCTTCTATTCAAAATGTAAGGGGAAGTAAACCAATAATTATATTGAAGCCTTTGTTTTTGTCTTTAATTTGGAAAAATAATTTGATATTGGTTAGGGTAAGATTATTTGCGAATCTGATTCACAAGTGGTGATTGATATGCTAGATGAACATAATATGGATGGTGTTGAGTAAAATCTAGATTTGGTGGGTAGACATATGTTAGAGTAATAGATTATTTTGATCTTTCATTCCTCTCTAAAGATTCACTTAGGGTTTCTCATTCTCCCATTTAAGGATGAATCTTGTATTTTCTCTTTTAATTTCTCTAATGCAATTTTACTTTTGAGAGATATTGCAATTTGTCTCCATTCTTCTCTTGTAACAAGTTATTGCAGTTTGCAGATATTTGTGGGCTGTGTGGATTTGTATTCTTAAATCCTTCATGGTATTAGAGCTCAGATTTGCTGCTGCTCATTCTTGATGTTTTGAAGTTTTATGGAGCTTTAGGTTTTTTTTTGTTGGATCTGGGGGGACCTTATTTTCTGGTCAGCTTGGCTTCAAATGGACCTCATGGTTTTGTTCATAGCATCTAAGAACCCCTAGATCCATATAAATTTTTTCCAATTTGGACAAAGTTGGAATCTGTGAGAAAAAAATTTGCAACTAGCCCCAGCACAGATCCTGAAGAAAACACTTTTTTGGAGAATTTCTAGCCCAAATAGACCTCATGGTTGCATTTGAAGCATATGAGAAATGCAAAATTCATATAAAACTTGTCATTTTTAGACAAGTTGCCCTCTACGAAATTTTTTTTTTGCCATACCAGGGTCGTACAACCCTAGCATGCAACCCAAGGCTAACGTAGGAAAGAAAAATTTAAAAAGTAAAAAAACAAAAATATTTGTTATTTAGCCCCCCGCCTAGCAACCCGTTGAGTGGTGGCCACTGGCCCACCACCCAATGGGCACCGCTGAGGGTGGCCCATGGTCACTACTGACAATGACAGCACCGACATCACCGCATGGTCACCACCGACAGTGATCCTGTCGATAATCTCGTCATTGTCCCAGTCGGCGTCCCCTTTCTACCTCATAGTGTTGATGTCAGACCAACATCATCATGCATGACACATGGCCCCCACCTGCAGCTCTGCCAACTGGTGATGATGTCAGTGTAATGTCAGGCTTACACAAGCATTATTTTCTTAAAACACCTTGTTGCATGATTTTTTGATAATCTTTTGAGACAGTGAGTTCATTTTTTGATGATATCTTGAGCATTTGGGATTGGAATTGGGCATGAAATATACTGACAAAAAGATGGTTCCAAGCCCGATCCAAATTTGTAGGTGTGGTTTCCTGATTTCACCATTTTCCTATAATTTTTTGCTGTCAAAGATAGAGGTTTCTCTGTTCTCTTGGTTTTCAGCCTACCTACACTCCAGGATTGATAGCATTTGCATCCAGGCTCTGTTTTCTTCAAAAACAAATATCACCAGAAATCTCATTCGGAGCTTTATTCAGATCTGAAGGTTTGCAATTCCTATTTTGACATTTTTTTGCTCATTTAATCTGTCAAAGGATGTGGTACTTTAGTGCACTCCCAAAGCCATAACTTTTGCATCCAGGCTCTATTTTTTGCAAATGAAATATTTCTGGAAAGCTCATTCTGAGCTCTTTTCAGATCTAGCATTTATTTTCATAAAATTTCTTAGGTACATAGAAATTTTTCTGAAACATTACTTTCTTTCTTTCTTGCATTAAGATTGTACCAGGGTTTGGGTTCTCTCTTTGTGGGGGGGTGTTTTTATCTTTCTTTATGTCATTCATCTCAGAAAACCAAAACACCAAAAACAAAAACCCTTCTACATCTTCTATCTACTTCTAAAAGAAAACCCATAATAATAAAAAACAAAGAGTTATTCAGATTAGTTATCAACATGGCAGATCTAGCTTCAGTTGAGCTTCTCACTCTGCACAATTATCACATCTAGAAAACTCACATGATGAGGCTTCTTAGATCATGTGGATTATGGTCCTGTCTGGATGAGGAATAGCCTCATCTAATTCACCCCTATGAGATTATGCAGCACATGAACAAAATGGATGAGCTATGGGTGTGTTGTCTCTTCATGTTTTAGAAAGCCTTCTTTTCCATTTTGATGATTGTCCTACTCCTAGGGATATGTGGACATAGTTTTAGACTCTCTTTGGCACAGTTAATGAATTTAGGGCACTTTAGATTGAAGCAGAATTGACCTCCATGGTACCTAATTCCTTTCTTTCTATTGAGGATTACTTGATGAAATTCAAGTCCATTGGATCTATTTTACAGGGTTGTGGCAAGATCAATATTGATCAAGAATGTATTTACCTAATTCTTTCTAAGCTTCGTTGAAAATTTTAGATTTTCTCTTCTACTTTCCATTCTACCATGGATGCTTTGGGAACCAAATTTGTTATGCCCTCTTTTGACATATTCTATGATCGTTTGACTTGAGATCAATCTAAGCTTAAACAGTTGGACTCTCTCTCAAGATCAACTAACCAAGCATTGGTTTCTTAGACACCTACAGATAGCAAGAAGCCCAAATCAAAGCCCAAGAAAGATTCAGCTGGCAATGAGAGTCCCTCTAGGCCATCTCATAAATTAGATTCCAAAACAAATCCCAGTTTCAAACAGGGAAATTCTTCAAAGTTTGGTGAGTCTTCCTCCAAGATAAAGAATAAATCAGAAGAATCTTATAGCTTTTGTGCAAAGGAAGGACATCTAGTTTCCAAGTGTTGGAAATGACTAGAGGCTTTAGAGGCATCCCTACAGTAGCATAATATCTCCTCTCCTCATCCTCCTTCATCTTCCACTAGCAAAGGTCATGCTCTTTCTGCACAAGCTATACCTATAGATTCTCCTTGGATCATTGATTTAGGTGCTTCACACCATATGTCACACTCCCTTGGATTGATTACCTCACTTTCTCAAAGTTCCATCACATAGATTGTAGTTGGTGAGTCGACACAACTTTTAGTTACAAGTTCTGGTATTGCTTCATTGGATGGTGGTTCTCTACAGGATGTTCTCTTAGTTCTGGCTATCTCTATGAACCTCCTATCTATTTATCAGATCTATCATTCTGGATCTGATAAAATAGTTGATTTCACACCACATGATGTGGTTATTCGAGACCTCCATGACCCTGATCTAGTTGTTTCTACTAGGAGTGTTGATTCAGAGTCTCACATATACATGTTTGATTTCTTCGAGGCCTCTGATTCTATAGGTGTTTCTCTTGTTGCTCATGCAGACACACTAATCAAACTTTGGCATGAGTGTTTTGTCCATGTCAACAACAGATATCTATAGAATATGAGTACATAGGACCTAGTGATTGGGCTACTTCATATTTCTTATACTGATGGTGTTTTTCATGGTTGTGCCCTTTGAAAACATCATAGAGATCTATTTCCATCAGGTAGAGCCTCACGTGATATTGCACCTTTGGAGTTGATACATAGTGATCTTATGTCATTTCCCACTCCATCTTTTTTTGGTCCTAGATATGTACTCACCTTCATCGATGATTTCTCTAGACACACATGGGTGTACTTCTTGAAGTACAAGTCTGATGTCTTTGATTCATTTCAAATATTTAAGATATTTGTGGAGAAACAATCTAGTTTTTCTATCAGGCGTATACACACTGACAATGGAGGGGAATATGTGAATCAGTCTTTTACATATTTCTACACTGAGCATGGTTTACATCATCAGTTCATAGTTCCACATACCCCATAACAAAATGGGATTGCTAAGAGGAAGAACAAGACATTACGGGAGATGGCCAATTGTATGCTACATGCACGAGCTATGAGTGCTTCTTTTTGGGCTATGGCTATCAATTGTGCCACCTATATTCAAAATTGGATGCCTCACAAGGAATTACAACATATGACTCCTGAGGTGGCTTGGACTCATGTCAAGCCTAATGTATCTTCCTTCAGAGTTTTTGGTAGTGAGGCTTGGGCATTCATTCCAGATGCTCAATGGAAAGCCATGCAAAGGAAGATTCAACCACTCATTTTTTTTGGCTACTATGAGGATGTGAAGGCATATAGGTTGTTTGATCTTGATTCTAGAGAGGTCTTGTTTTGGTTAGATGTTCAGTTTGATGAGCGCTATTCACAGATGGATCCTCCACCTTCAGCATCCACCTCACTCCCTAGTACTTCATCTTCTCCTTTCTAGGATTCCATATCCTTTGAGGATGATTCAAATGGTGACCCACCTTCCCCACCACCACTAGATGTTCTACAAGTGCCCAAGTGGGCTCATGATACTATTGATACAATAGGACCTTTGGCAGGTAATCCTTCAGATACTCATCGCACTCGTGCACATACATTAGGTTCTACTCTTCCGAGTTAGGCTATTTCTACTAATCCTTAGAGTTTTTCAGAGGTGATAGGACACTTGGAGTGGGATAGGGCCATGGATGAGGAGTATTCTTCTTTGATGAAGAATCATACTTGGGATTTATGTTCTCTTTCGAAAGGGAGAAAGTTGGTTTGATGCAAGTGGGTGTATCATATCAAATATGTTGCAGATGGTTCGATTGATAAGTACAATGCATGTCTTGTTGCGAAGGGGTTTTCATAGGTGGAGGGTATTGATTACTCCTAGACCTTTTCTCCTATTTCCAAGATGAACTCTATTTGCCTTGTACTATCTCTTGCAGCTTCACATGGATGGACAATATTTTAGATGGACATGAAGAGTGCTTTCTTGCATGGAGACCTCTAGGAGGATATCTCTATGGAGTAGCCTCCAGGTTTTGTACATGATTCCTCTTTGGTATGAATATTTAGATGGTCATTATATGGTCTCAAACAAGCCCCTAGGGTTTGGTATGAGAAAATGGACTCTTTTCTACTTTCTTCACATTTCACTCACTGTCATTCAGATCCTACAATATACATTCAGCATCATGAGGGTGATCTATTGATTCTTGTGCTATATGTTGATGATCTTCTTATCATAGGTAGCTCATCCTCTATGATTCAAAGTGTTTAGAGAGAACTGATGGACTGATTTGAGATGATAGATCTTGGTCTTCTACACTATTGTTTGGGCCTGCATGTTATTCAGTCTTCAGATGGGATCTCCATACTCCAGTAGAAGTATGCTCTTGATATGCTCTAGTGATTTGGCATGCTTGATTGTAAGCCCACCCCTACACCTTTTCAATTAGGCATTGATTTGTCACCATCATGTCTTACTCCTTCAGTAGACCCTACATTGTACAAATAGTTAGTTGGTAGTTTATTGTATGTGATACACAAACATCCATATATTTCCTTTGTGGTTGGCCTTATCTCTAGATTCTTAGAGGATCCACTTGCGAGTCATTGGAAAGCTTACAAATGTATCTTGAGGTACATTCACCTACACATCTGACAATCCCAACATTGTTGGCTTCACTTATTTTGATTGGACTAGTGATACTACTGATTGGAAGTCCAGATTTGGCTTTTTTTTTGGTCTTGGCTCTGGTCCTATCAAATGGTCTTGCAAGAAGAAAATTTTTGATGCATTATCATCTATAGAGGTAGAGTACCGAGCATTTGTGCTCGCTAGTCAGGAGATTTTGTGGCTTCGACAAATGATGAATGAGTTTGGGTTTCCTCCAAACAGTCCCACTATTTTATGGTGTGACAATCAAGGTGCTATTCACATTTCATGCAACACAGTAGAGCATCAACGGACCAAAAACATCAAGATCCACATGCACTTCATTCACTAATTGATTCAAGATTGTGTTCTCATCTTGGAGTATATTCCTATAGCGGAGCAGGTTGCTGACATCTTCACTAAATATATTTCCTCGCCGTGCTACCTTCAGTTGCGTTCAATGCTTTGGGTGAAGGAAGTTGTCCTTGGGGGGTCTCAATGAGGTCTTCCTTCCTTCATGTTTCTTTCTAGCATGTTTTTTCATCTCTTTTTGGAGTAGAGTTTTTCCCATGAGGTTTTCTCTATTTCTCCACTTTATAGAGATTTGGTTGTGATTGGGTACCTGATCAGGCTTTGTTGTCGTGACCCAAATTTTCTTTTCAGCTTGTTTTTCTTTAGCTTCTTTAGCTTTTAGTTTGCATCTTTTACCTAAGCTCATCTTAAGGGGGGTGTTAGAGTAATAGATCCTTTTGATCCTTTATTCCTCTCTAAAGATTCACTTAGGGTTTCTCATTCCCCTATTTAAGGATGAATCTTGTATTTTCTCTTTTAATTTCTCTAATGCAATTTTACTTTTGAGAGCTATTGCAATTTGTCTCCATTCTTCTCTTGTAACAACTTATTCCAATTTGAAGATATTCATGGGCTCTGTGGATTTGTATTCTCAAATCCTTCAACATATTCTTAGACTAGGAAAAATTTAGGAATTTTTTGTATTCTATTATGTACCCCAAAAGTGCAATGATTTGGTAGACTATCTTGCTAAGTGGACCTCTAAGTTGTTGGATAATTGGTTCATTAGGGATTAGGGATGATTTCCCCAAGAGTATGCTAAATATTTTGAGGAGACTATTTTGAATGACATTGTAAACTAGTAGTGGCCTATTAGGATTCATCCCCTTTTTTGTTGATTTTGGTTTTGTTGTCTTTCTTTTCTTTCTTTATCTTTATTGTGTACAATTATTGCTTATTTAATAAAAAATAGCTAAATAGACAATGTTCTTGGTGTGTAAAAATAGTCTATTTTTTACAACCATGTGTATGTGTGTGGTGTAATTTAGGGAAAATGTAACGATATCAAGAAAAAGGCTGAAATATATATACATTATCAATGTGGAAATAAGGTAGACGCTTCCTAGTATAGCTAATCAAACACTACATATATGTTTAGGTTATACATTCATGATCGCCACATAGTTGTCTTTATGATCAATTCATGATAAATTTGTACGGGTCACTAACAATTCTGAATTAGTTATTTTAACTAGATATTGAAAATAATATTTCACATATATATCATCCCTTTTCTTATTCAAATTCTATTTTATAGTTGGTTCTTTAGCATGTCTCGACCTATATAAAATGCCAAGTACTCAAATTTTTGAATAGAAAATGACTACGCCAAAGCATTGATAATAAATCCTTATATCATACTATTTTTATATTAAGTAATAGGCTTACAATTATGTTCTCACTAGAATCATGCAACATAGATTGTATCAAAAATATATTTAAATTTTATTAACTCCTTAACCTTGGAAAATCATGTTTCCTAATTTAGAATTTGAAAAGAGGCTATACATAAAAACAATATATTTTCATATGATATAAAAACATTTATCTAATTTTTTTCTTAATGTATACTAAAAACTAATTTAAAAGAATATATTGGTGGGAGAGATATAGGGTTTTAGAATACCTTAGATTTGGAAATATAATGTAAATTCTATGAAGTATTAGTAGATATATTTTAAATAAATAACTCTTATTTAACTAGATAATTCATGATATGACAAAAACACAATTCCATATTAAGAAAGAACTTAACAACTTTCATAAAGATCTTGTGAAAGAGACTAATGTTGATGTAAGTCCTTTTCTTTCATATCCAATTTCTATATGTATCACATTTCCATCATTATCTATTGAGCTATCTTTTCCTTGATATGATATATGTTTCCTCTAGAAGGCCCTGTCTAGCTATCTTCACCCTGAAAAATGTATATATGTTGGTCTATGGTGAATAATTGTTATACTAGGCTTAAATTTTCAGCAACATTTTCCACCCAAATAAATTTAGAGGGGAGTTTAGGGATGGAAGAGCCCTTCCTGTGGGGTTTAAGGATTGTTTCCCAAGTAGGGCCCTAGGAGAAAATCCCAAAATTAGAGTTTGGGGGAAACACCTATAGCCAAGTGTTTTCTATGGTAGCACCCTCAAAGAAAAAATTATCTATTATTTGACAAAGGATTCAACTATTATTTTAGTATGTAAACTATAAAAACTCCCTATATGTAAGGGACTGTGCAATGTGAAAGATATCATATTCCAATTTTCTCTTCATTGGATAATAGAAACTAATTGTATGACTATTTATCTAGAGGATGTAGCCCACATTGGATGAACCACGCTAAATATTTTTGTTATTATATCTTGTTATACTTACTTTCTTATTCTAAATTATATTTTAATCTTTTTTATTTCTATAGTCTCTCTCATTACCCTATCATTACCATTTATATACAGGAACTATGTATTTATATTAATCTTATCTTGTCAACAATATATTTGTTGGTTTTTCTTTTGGCTTTCACTTTCACTTTTACATTTATCATTTTTTTGGTAATATTTGGAGCTCTTATATTTTTATCTTTATTTTTTACTTATTTAATGGGTGAACCCTCAATAGTGGGTTACACTTTTTTGCATGAACCATTCAAAATCGGAGGATGAAGTAAATTAGAGTCTTTTAGGATTTTCTATCTAGATTCTAAATATATATTTTTAAAATTTATTTCAATACTTTTTTCTTTCTCCCACGAAAACTGGTATGGTGCTGAAAATGTCATTTTCAAATAGTAACACTATTTTCATAGAGCATAACTTTTTTTGTAAAATAGATATGAATGTGATTCTTTTGAATTTAGTTTTGTAACATCCATACGGAGGGCATGAAATTGGTTTGATGACATTATCACTATTATTTTCATATTTTATTAACGTTTGAAGTTGACTAAACCATAATTTTGATGTACCTTGACTACATAGCTTATAACTTATTCTGTATTTATCGAATTTTAATTTATTTATTTTAATAGAAAGTAGACTCGAATACGAAGGGCACTGTTATTTTTCAAGAAAACTTTTCCTTTTTTTACTATTTTTCATTGAACGTCAACCTCAGAGGTTTATATTTGATAAAAAACCCACATTCATTTAATGTAAAAAATCATACACATAATAAATTTAAAAATAATCAAATATATAATCATTAGAAAGCTAGTTCTGAGTACTTTTTGTATGCAAAAGGACATCTTCTCATTCTTCCATTTGATCAGCGCACTAGAGGCCCGAAGCCATGAAATTCTCAGAATTTCTTCAAAACTTGCAACCATGGCCTAAACCAGGCACTTTCGATAGAAAGTACTTTTGATCAAAACTTTTGACTTTTGATAAAAAGTACTTTCTATCAAAATTACATTCCTGAAAAAAGAAAATTCTAGTCATTACTAAACTACTTTCGATAGAAAGTCATTACTAAACTATTTATGCCAAAAAAACCAAATTTAGAACTTTCGATCGAAAGTCAAGTACTAAGGACTTTCAATCGAAAGTCCTTTATTTACTTTCTATCGAAAGTAACAAAAGAATTTTGATTGAAAGTCAATTTCAATTGAAAGTGAGTAAGGTGTTTTGCATCGAATTTGCTTTTTGGGCCGAATTCGTTCCTCTTAAAAAGTGTAACCCACTATTGTGGTTTCACCCTAATCTTTGCACTTATATATTTCATCTTTTTTATCTTTTCTTTTTCACCCATTCTAAGGAATCTTGCAAAATCATCGATCTAGATATTGTGATAGAGAATGAGGAATATGGCATGATATTTTATTATATGCTTATCTTTTTTATCTCTTTTTATCACCTATTACTAGGAAGCTCATTAAGCCTTGGTCTTGATATTATAGTGGAGAGTAAGAAACCAAATCATAAATATTTCTCTATCATTTTATCTTTGTATTTTTGTTTTTGTTGTTGATTCATATTATCTTGTGTGTTGTTTGAATCATAAATCACTCAATAATGATACAAAGAATAACAAACAAATAGAATGTATATCCATATAATTTATATTACTTATTTTATTTACATCCATTCAAAATATTCTCTCAAAGCCTTCCATCTTATCCTATCATATCCATCTCAGAATTTCCCTTATCCATTTCATTATCCATTTATATATTTTACCTTACATTTGATCAATGATCTAACTTGCACATAGGTCCATCTAGTGTCATTCACACGTCATTTGTAGACATTTTTATTACACATCTCTTCTCTAGAGTTTGATTTGAAGTGACTTTCTAGTCAATCTATCAAGGAAACATTCATCCATATGTTCATCCTTCTTCTATTATATCACTAGGAAATAATCATTCTAGTATTTTATTTTCTTTGAAACAACACCATAAAAATATCTTAAAGCGAGGAAAACTATAGACATCTAAAAATGGCTATGCATTTTCATGTTGTCTTGTCACCATCTTCACTTATTCATAATGATAAAATAATTAATTTTAATTATTTAAATAAGCTAACATTTCCTTTATCAACTATATAATCTTACCATTGAATGAACTTGTTATCTTTTACCTCTAATAATAATAATAATAATAATAATAATAATAATAATAATAATAATAATAATAATAATAATAATAATAATAATGTTGGTGTAATTAATTATAATAATGTTGGTGTAATTAATTATTGCTAATTACACTTTACTTAATCTTACTTAGGTTAATGCATTGCATAGTAATTTGTGATTGAGACACCTAGGAGTGTGCACATCTATTAAGCACATGGTGTAGGAGAAATTCCACTTTTGGTGTGATAGTTGTCTTCACATACCTCATTGTGTGTGAGATCCACCGTTTGTGTTCTTATCACATTATCATCCTAATCCAATGCACATACTTTATTGCATATTGGAGGATGATCCACATTTGGTGGACATGTGATTACACCTAACATAGGTGATAGCTTATCAGCTCCTTATCTTTCTCTCATATCGCCTTTCCTATATAAGGAGGCCTATTATGTAATTCAATAAATTCAATCATACTAGTGAATATCATTAATTCATTGGATCTATTCAATCCATCCTTGCATTCATATTTTCTCTCTCTTGTGCTTTTCTTCAACCTCTTGATCTTGGTTCAATATTTTCTATTTGCAAATTCTTACATGGTATCAGAGCCATTGGAGTGTTTAGATCATCCGATTTGAAAAGAGCTTTATGCACGCTTTGAAGGTCCAAATCTTAGATCTGGCAACCAGCGTGTGATAGAGGCGTCTTGGAGTAGATCTGACCTCACCATTGCGTCCGAGAGGCTATTTTAGTTAGATCGACTATAAACTCACCTATATTTGGCGAAAGTCCAATCCGAGGCAAATTTTTTTTGTAAATTGAGCCATACGGCCCGATCTGCCTCATTGGTACAATTTTATTTAAAAAAAATATTTTTTTTTAGTCTGCAATTTATTCAAATTTTTTTATTATTCTCTATCAAAAAATTTTGTTATCGGGCCTAGTACATGCCCTGCAGTTATTAATTGCGATAGAGAATATTCCTTATTCTACCGGCAAATTACTGTACAATCAGTGAGCGAGGGGGACACGAGCTCAAGCCTATCAGCGAGCCCAGGCCCAGCTCGATCAGCTTGGCTTTTTTTTTAAACACTAGGTGTTTGCATATTTAAATGGGTCAAAACACATTGCCGCAATGGATGTGGGACTAAAATTGTCCCCACCCGGGTGGCGCACCTCTCTGCTCCTCCACCCAGCCGCCGGCTCACCATCCAGATCTGCCACCGGCCTCTCTCCACCGACTGCTCCACCAGATCCCCTCCACTACCATCCTTCAGTAGTGGCTCCTCCGGCCAGCGGCCTCCGATCCTCCACACCTGCCCTCAGCAGATCTGCCACGCGGCATCCAATAGTCGTGCCTAGTCAGCACAAAGTGCCACGCCAGACGCCACCTCAGATCCACGGGCCCAATTTGATAGTGCCACCTCACATCCCACACCGCATAGTATAATTAGCATTTGTACTATACAGATGTCACCTCAGCATCCAATCAGCTACCACGTCAGCCCGTGGGGGCCCTTTTTCGCTGACGTCACCCTTTCCAGGGTGTTAAAATTAACGTCTATTTAGCCGTCAAACTAGGCTAAAATTAGACATTTTTTACGTCCTACAAACTATCAAATTTAAGCCAGGGATCTGCTGATGTCATCAGGGTTTGCAAATTTCCTAGGGTTCACCATTGGAGTTTTCATTTTGATAGACCAAGTTCAGAGGGCTATAACTTGCTCATTTTTGCTCCTTTTTTCAAGCAATTTTTGTTGAAATTGGGTAAAATTTCATCAAGAATCTAGTGGTGGTATTATTTTGGTGTTTTGGTGGCCATATTTGTCATAAATTACAGATTTTGATGACTATACCTGTCTATCCCTGATTTCTACAACTTCCAGGGCTTCGTTTGGGCACATGCGGTAACATTTTGAGGTGAAATTTTTTTTGAAAGTGCATGATTTTTCATCTACTTTCTAAATCTGTAATTAGATTTGAGTGATTTTGGGTAGACATATCACTTTCATAAATAGGCTATTTTGGGGCTATAATTGCACTTGGTTAATCCTTGGATTTTAGTTTTCTGATTTGCATCAGTCATTTGGAGTTATCAGTAGTTGTCAGTCATCATTTGGTGTTAATATGGATAATTCAAAGGTTAAAATCCTCACTCCATATAACTACCATGAATGGAAAGTTTCTTTAAGTGATCATTTTTTGAGTCTTGGATTGCTTAGAATGACTCTTGGGCAGAATCAAGAACCTCAAATAGGTGTTGTAGAAAGGAGAAAATGGTTTGATAGAAGAGATAAAGCACTTGGCTCTCTTAGATCATCCATCTCTCATGACATGCTCTTTCATATTGAATCTTGCACACATCCTCATGATGCTTGGATCACATTGGAATGACTCTTTGGTAAACCTGATAGAATGAGAAAATTCAGATTAGAGAATGATCTCATAAGTCTTAATCGTAGGGATTTTGACACTACTCAAGATTTCTTCTCTAAGTTCAATACTATTAGATTGGAGCTTTCTTCATGTGGCATTGTTAAAGGGGATGGACAATTGATCTTTTCTATTCTTTCCAAGCTTGGTCTTGATTATTCTATATTTGTTTCTACATTCTATGCTACTATGGATGCTCTTGGTAGTGCATACAAATTTCCCTCTCTTGATGAATTTGCAGTGCAACTCACAAGGGAACAAGCAAAGTTGGCACACATGGGTCAGTTGAAGCCTTCCACACATCAAGAATTCATTGCAAGTGAGTCTACATCAAAGGCTTCTAATGGAAAAGGAAAGAAACACAATATGGATCCTAAGCGTCATGACAAAGGTAATGAATCTTCTTCACCAAAAAGTATTCAATCCAAGTCCTCTTCAAGAGAGGAATCATCTAGAAGAAAGAGAGATAAATGTGCATATTGTCAAAAGTTAGGACATGATGAGCATAAGTGTTTTCAAAAGAAGATTGATGAGCTAACTCACATTATTTAGAAACACAACATTAAGTTTCCCTCGTCAGTGTCTGCTCCTTCTTCTACACATTTGGCAGCTTCTCCATCTACATCATCATCCAAAGATAAAGGTAAAGGTAAAGGACAAGCACTCATGGCTTCCACACATCCTGAGCAAGGTAAATGGCTTCTTGATTTAGGTGCATCACATCATATGGCATCTTCTATGGATATGTTTTCTTCTTTTGAGCCTTGTACTTCTCCTAATATTTTGATGGGTAACAACACATTCATGAGAGTTTGTGGGAAAGGTTCTATTCCTATGGGAGAAGGGACATTTAATGATGTTCTTTGTGTACCATCCTTGACCACTAATCTTCTTTCTATTTACCAAATTACACATGGGACACAAGGTAAAATTGTTGAGTTCACTCCTGATTATGTCTACATTAGGGACATGGAGACTAGAGATGTCATAGCTATGGGAGTTGTTGATCATACATCATGCTTGTATTCTTTTTCCACTTTTGTTGATAATGATGATGATATTCAAGATGTACCCATCCCTTTGCCAAGGGATAATTATGAGGAGAACTTTGGGCACTTGAATCATTTTGTTGTTGAGACAAGTGTTGATCTTCCCACTCCTCCACCTCCTGCTTCTTCAGACATGGGCTCTACTATTCAGCAGGATGATCATATTGTTTCAGATCTTGTAGAATGTGATGACTACTTGGATGCATCTTCCGCATTTGTTGATTCTCATGATGCAGATTTGGAAGACATACATGAGGGGGTTTCTCTTTCCCTTGATGACAGTTTCATCATAGATGGGGACACTTCACCTTCTTTGGAGATTGGTGTACTTGATTCTTCTCCTTCTTCACATGATTTGTCACATGATGTCATAGATTCCTTGACCTTGGAGATTCCTACTCAATCTTCAGAGATTCATTCATGGAGACCTACATCTTCTTCATCATTCCATTTGCATAAGGAATGGCTTCTTCATCATTTGATGTATCTATTTCTTCCTAAGGGGAGACACGTTTCTTGTAAGCATTGGTTGAACTATTGTTTGCAGGTACTCTTCATCAACATGGGAGCTTCTACATTATGGGGGGGGGATATCATGTCTCCAACTATCCTTCTTATGGGGAGATACTTCTTTGTATATACATGATGTATGTAGTTCTTGGGGGGTCTTGAGCACTCCATCCATGCATCTTGTTTTCTTCTCTCTTTTTGGGGGAGGGTTTTTCCCATGAGGTTTTCCCTCTTTCTCCACTTTATGAGAGTTATGCATTTCATCTATTGCATTTTGTACATGGGTACCTAACATGGCCTAGTAGCCAGGACCCATCTTGCATTGTGAGTTTAAGTGCATTCCCGTAAGTTGCACTTAAGGGGGGTTGTTGGTGTAATTAATTATTCCTAATTACACTTTACTTAATCTTACTTAGGTTAATGCATTGCATAGTAATTTGTGATTGAGACACCTAGGAGTGTGCACATCTATTAAGCACATGGTGTAGGAGAAATTCCACTTTTGGTGTGATAGTTGTCTTCACATACCTCATTGTGTGTGAGATCCACCTTTTGTGCTCTTATCACATTATCATCCTAATCCAATGCACATACTTTATTGCATATTGGAGGATGATCCACATTTGGTGGACATTTGATTACACTTAGCATAGGTGATAGCTTATCAGCTCCTTATCTTTCTCTCATATCGCCTTTCCTATATAAGGAGGCCTATTATGTAATTCAATAAATTCAATCATATTGGTGAATATCATTAATTCATTGGATCTATTCAACCCATCCTTGCATTCATATTTTCTCTCTCTTGTGCTTTTCTTCAACCTCTTGATCTTGGTTCAATATTTGCTATTTGCAAATTCTTACAAATAATAATAATAATAATAATAATAATAATAATAATAATAATAATAATAATAATAATAATAATAATAATAATAATAATAATAATATAATTTTACTTATTTTATTACCCTTTTGTATCTGTATGTACAATTAAATGTTTTTATTTAATTAATTTAATTAATTTATCCAAAGGTTAATTAAATAATTTTATTATTTAATGAATTTAATACTCAAAATTAAATATTAAAAAAGGGCTAGCTGACACTTGCATTTGAAATTAAATATATTTAAATATTTGTTTAATTTTTACACTTTTAATAAAAAAAAATATTTTATTTTATTTCCTCCATGCATTTACACTTTTACATTATCCCCCCCCCCCCCCCTTATCAATCAATGTCACTTATAGATCCCCCTTCTCTTTATTTTTCTCAATTGTTGATCTTTCAACTTAATCCCCACCAAATCAAATGTGACGTGAGAAAATATTTTAGCATTATTCTATAGATTCCTTCTACTTGACTAAATCTTTTAATGGTGTAAATTGCATACTCTTGTCTGTTTCTCTTATGATTTGGGCTATATTTTCTTTTAAACTCTTTTTTTCATTAATAACTCTACGTATGGCATGTTTTATAATGAAGTTTAGTTCATTAGATTATCCTAGTTTACGCCTATTATTCATCCCAAATCAATGGGCATAATGAATAGATATTGTATTATTGTAGATTAAATATGCTAATTTAAATTAAAACTTCAAAACTTAAAATACAAAATTTAATTTTAATTTCTATTTCCACCATATGTCTAGGTGAAAATTAATTGCAATTTTTTTAAAAAAATTTAAATTTAAGCCTTCTCAAAACCCTCTTAGTAGGTATTTTGTGCTAACCTAGCAATACTACATGATTGCCTACTATTTTATTATCTCATGGAGTTGTTATATATGTCCTCTTAACACCTTGATTAAATATAGTGTGGTCCCCACTTATTCATTTATAAGATAGTGTCAATAGACACTATCTTCACTTTAGATGCATTTATCTTGAGTTAATTTTAATCAACTCTAATTATCTATTCCTTGTAAGTTATTTCTCATAAGTTTAGGAAGAACATCACTTGAGTGATTTTCCTCCAACCAAAAAATACAAGTCTCCACATGCCTTCTAATTGGATGTGGCCCTACACTGCACAAGGGTATATGCAAGGGAACTATCAGGAAATGTCATCTCAAATCTAGTTTGGTTTTGTAAATACTTCCAATCAACCATACAACTATATAATCCCTTCTTAGTATGTATGAGCATCCTCAGTATACTATACAACTAGAACATAGTGAACTAACTAAATGTATGCATTTGTATAGCCAAAGATTCTTATATATAACACTTATAAGGAAAAGATCTCAAATATTCACACCCATACTCAAATCGGATTTTTATAGTCACCATACACTTTCAAAATCAATTGACTCAATACTATTAAACAATTGACATGAAACTTCTAACAACTCATTCACACATTCTAGTGACTCTAGGAAATTTCCACTTTTTATCATGTCGTGTGATAGAACAAGTATGATGATGGAAAAAACAACTTGTAATTTGGTTAAGGTACATGCCATAATTGTCTCTCTTCATCCATTCATGATTTGATGAATTTCACTCTAGCTAGAAACAAGAGAAACCCTATTTTTATATGTAACAAAATTTTCTATGTTTCTAGTCTTGTTGATTATCAAAATTGATTTTGAAATATATATCAAACTTATATAAGTCAATAGAGGCTATAAAAAAATAGGATATAACTTGGATTTCAATGTCGTGATTGAAATTCTTTTAGGAGCAACATACTTTCTACCTTGTTCTATTAAATTATTCATTACCAATATATTAAAGGAACTGATATTTTTTATTTGAGCTCTTAAATACTATTTTGTGTGATAGAGAGAAAAATTTATATCATTGCACTATAGTTTCTAATGTCCATATTTTATATATATATCATTTTTGGTGTTGTTTTTGGAGTTTGGTAATTTGTAATTGGATGTTTGCATTTTTGTTGGTAGTTATATTAGTTTTAATTAAGAAAAATAGGAAGAAAAAAAGTTTCAATGTCTATTGCATTTTTAATGTATAAAAAGGTGGAGGTATAGGGAAACACATCGTTTCTAACAATTCATTTAATATGCATGTGAGAAATAATTACAATGAGAATATTTTATTTTGTTATTTTTTGGCATTTCTTTTGAACAATCTCTAAGAGGGACTAAGAAGAGAAAGAGATGAACAAGAGTGGAAGGATGGAGTTGAGGTATGGTGACTATTTTTTTTATTTTTTTTCTAATTTTTTGGTTTGGTTGTGCTATTGGTTTTTATTGTTTGAAGTGTTCATTATGTCTGGTTCATTTTTTGAATGGTTTGTTAGGAATAGTCCCAAGATATAACTGAGGGGGGGGGGGGGGGGGGGGGGGGGGTTGAATCAATTATCTACAATATTCAATTATTTATCCAATTAAGTATAGAAGAACATTAAACATAGACACAATAAGATAACACTTAACACAACACCACAATTTTGGTTACGGGGAAACCTAAATAGGTAAAAACCCTAGTGGAAATTAGCACCCACTATAAACTACACTAGAGTATAATGATCCATGTTAGAAGATCTTACAACCTTGTTAAGAGTCCATCTTTACAATGCATGAAGTATGATGACCTGTTCAAAGATAAGACCCTATTAGCAATCTTTTATAATTAAACTTGTTAAAGGTGAGGACACACTGCTCAAATGGTGAAGACTGTAACCTTCTGTATAATAGATACACACTATATCTAGATCTTGGTGAACTAGAAAGTAGACATGTTTTCTTAATCAGTTCCAATGAATAGAATATACTCTCTTCTTCTTCACATAGATCTTCAACTGATGATTTAATGACTCAGCACATTCGCATCTTCTTCTCTACTCTTACAATCACAATCATAACCCCTACTTAGCAATCTCAACTGACTGGCTATAAATATCTTTCTCCAAATGATATAATCAAGTCGACATATTAGAACTTCCTTGAAATCATAATAGAGAAACAATATAACTCTCCAATAACATCTCCAATGGCTATTTTAAGCATGCACCACAAAATAGGACCGCAGAACTCAATATGAGTAGACGGGTATGTGCAGGATCATGGTATACCAAAAAGTGGCAATGTGAAAAAGAAGTCCTGATTGATAAACTCTTTGAAAAAAAACCATAACTTGCAAACAATATAAAATTTTTGAAATTTGAAATATACATCGCATTCTATGCTTCACCTAATAAAATAATAATATATGATTATTTCAATTTGATGAAGTTTAGACTAAGTTAAGGTGGTCAGACACGAGAGTTTTTATATTCAAGAAAATTTGTAGCAGAAAAATCATAATTAATTATTTACTTGAAAAAAATATATAAAAAAATATACATCACATGTGGACATGAGTCTACTACTTTTATCTAGAATCTTATAAAAAAATATTATCATTTGATTTTGTTTAATGTGATCAGACATACATCTACTTGTTATCTTTCTAGTCCTGATTGATAGAATTATTGAAAAATAGCTGTAACTTTCAAACTGTATAACATTTTTGAAATCCAAAAACATGTGTCGCATTCTATGATTTTCCTACTACAAGAAATTTTTTAAAAAAAATTCAATTTGATAAATTTTAGACTAAGTTAACGTGGTCAAACATGAGAGTTTTTGTATTCTGAAAAAGTTGAAGAAGAAAAATCATAATTAATTATTTACTTGGAAATAAATTATAAAAAAATATGTGTCACATCTAGACATGAGTATACTACTTATATCTAGAATCTTGTAAAAAAAAATTATCATTTGACTATGTTTAAGGTGGTCAGACACACACCTACTTCTTATTTTTTCCTAAAATTTTCGTACTACTACATTGAAATTTGAAATTGTCAACATATAGAATAATTTTTTCTCAAAAAAGGCCTAATATCTTAGAAACTAAAGTCAATTTTATAAACATTATCTTTTTACATATTTTTGATATAATATTTATAACTTGTTTAAATTTTTATGTCAACTTGCCTAAACCCGATTTTCTAATTTTTCATTGCCACTTAAGGGTCTAGTTTGGCATACCATGATCTTGCACATACCTAGATGCGTCACTTCACACAGTCGGCTCCACCAAATTAACTGAAACTTTGTTCTCATATTGAAATATGTTATGTGCTCTTAACCAAAAATTCTTAACTCATCACCAAATACGAAACCAAACAAGAATATCAAAATGATAGGCGCAACTACTAAAATAATATAAACACTGTCGGCTCCATCAGATAAACTCAAGAAATTGTAACTGACAAATAGAAACAACATAACTCAACTTCAATAGTGCCACTAACTCTATGTCCATGAACATAGCATCATAAAAATGTCTACAACATAAATAAAAGTGTGCAAGCCTCCATCATAACCATACTAAAAATCTCATATAGAACTCTGCCTATAACACTGTGAGGAACACTACTGATACAAAAAACTACACAACTGGCTGCACTCAAAATCAACCTCTACTTCTATGATATCATGCTGATAACATATCTAAGAAACATATGCTCAAGGCTCTCTACATAAGACTTCAATGCATGCTGCTTACCATATGTTGTCATCAATGAAAAACATACAGTCAACACTAGCTTGCTAGAAAATCTCCAACAATATCCCCCTTTGGCATTGATGGAAAAATATGGAATGAAAAATACCACCAATCCAAACAGGAAATTATTTTATAACATTCTTCATTTCCTCAAAAAACTCCTGCAAGGATGAATCCTCCAACTACTGATGAATGCTCTGAATATTAACTACTATATACTCCCCTTACTACTACTTACTTCCCCTTTCTAGAATAGACGTCCCCTTTCTAGATTAAAACAACTCTTTTGTTTTTCATGACTATATATTCACTCCCCCTTTGACATCAATGGAAAAGGGCACCAAGACAAATAAGAACAGATACTACTCCTGAAGTAGATTTGTCAACCATTCATCAATCACTGAGGACTAATGCACTACTGCAAACTCTAATCAGATCTAGGGAAGGGAATTACTACAATCTTCTCCCTGAGATACTCAAATGTATCCTTCAGTAAAATCTTTGTGAATATGTCTGCTAGTTGTTCTTTTGTGCTCACATAATCTAATTTTACTTCTTTTTCTACAACTTTCTCTCTTAGGAAGTGATATTTCATCTCAATGTGTTTTGTCTTTACATGCATCACAGGGTTCTTTGACATTATAATAGTGCTAGTGTTGTCACTATGAATAACAATAGGGTAATCAATATGAATTCTAAAATCTTTTATCATTTTCTTGATCCACATAATTGTAGAACAATTTAATGCCACTACTACATACTCTTCTTCTGCTGTGGACTGAGAAATACAATTCTTCTTCTTTCTTGTCCAAGTAACAAGTCTATCTCCAAGAAATACTACTCCTTCCTGAGGTACTCTTTCTATCATCCACACAACCTACCCAATCTGCATCTGTATACACATGAATTTCTACATTTTTTGAATTAGGATACCATAAACCATAGTCTATAGTTCCTTTCAGATATCTGAATATCCTCTTTACTTCCATAAGATGACTTTGTTTAGGTTCTGCTGCAAATCTTCCAACAATACCAACTGCATTAGAAATATCTGGTCTAGATTGAGTAAGATATATGAGTTTACCAATCATAGTATTATATAGGGTCTTGTCTATTGATGTAGAATCATCTTCTTTTGAAATCTTGCTTCATGTTATCATAGGGGTACTTACTGGCTTGCAATCATCCATCTTGAACTTCTTCAATATTTATTTCACATACTTAGACTGATTAATAAAAATACCTTTGTATTCCTGGTCCACATTTAGTCCTAAAAAGTACTTGATAGGTCCAATCATGCTCATTTAAAATTATCTCTCCATCTCTTTAGAAAATTCTACACTAAGCTTGTCATTACCACCAAAAATAATGTCATCGACAAAAATAGCAACTAGTAATAATCCTTCAGGTATCTCTCTTATGAATAAGTTACAATATATTTCTCCTTTCTTGAATCCAATCTTTGTCAAGTAACCATCTGGTCTTTCATACCATGCTCTAGGGGCTTGCTTAAGTTCATAAAGGGCTTTCTTCAGTCTATATACCATATCAAGTTTGTTTGATAAAGTAAATCCTTCAAGCTTCTCTATGTAGACTTCTTCCTTCAACTCTCCATTCAGGAATGCTGAATTGACATCCATCTGATATACTTTAAAGTCTTTGAATGTTGCATAGGCTATAAATAACTTTATGGCTTTCAATCTTCTTACAATGGAAAATGTATCTAAATAATCAATTCCTTCTCTCTACGCATATCCTTTACATACTAGTCTTTCTGTGTTCCTTACTACTATACCATCTTCATTCATCTTGTTTTGGAATATCCACTTGGTTCTAATCACATTCTTGTCACTAGGTCTAGGGACCAATTCCCATGTATCATTCTTAATTATTTGATCTATCTCTTCTTTTATTGCTTCATGCCAATCTAAATCATTACATGCATCTTCAACACTTAAAGGTTCAATTTGTGAAAGTAAACATACCACTTCATCAACTGTTGAAATTTTTGCATTTGATCTTGTCATGAATTTTTTGTTTTGATCTCCAATGATATCTTCTTTTGAATGGTATCTAGATGTGAATTTTGGAACATTAGGTGTGACTCTCTCATCTATCTTCTGTGATTTTTCTTCACTTGTTTTAGGGTCATTGAATAATACAACAATGTTGTCAAACATTTCTTCAACAACTATTTCTCCACTGATAGGACTAGGTTCTTCTTCAATCATAGGTGCATAATCATGATATCTCTCTTGAATCATAAAATTTTCATCAATCTTTACATGAGCACTTTCAATGATCTTCTTCAATCTTAAGTTAGAACATCTATACGCTTTCCTTTTAGTAGAGTAACCAAGAAAAACACCTTCATCGCTTCTTCCATCAAACTTTCCAATAGCTTCATCTATCTTGATGTAGCACTTGCTTCCAAGGATTTTGAAGTATTTTACTATAGGTACATTCCCAAACCATAGCTCATAAGGTGTCTTGTCTGCACCTGGCCTTAATTGAATTCTATTGATAGTATAGATTGCATTATTGACTGCATCTCTCCAATAGTTGTGTGCAACTTTTCCTTCAATCATGATGATGCGCACTATGTCAAGTATGAAAATATTTCTTCTTTCTGCAATTCCATTCTGCTGAGGGGTTCTAGGTGCACTTAGCTATCTCTTTATCCCATGTTCTTTGCAATACTCATAAAATATGTCAAAGGTGAACTGTCCTCCTCTATCTGATCTCAGACATTTTATCTTTAATCCAGACTCATTTTCAACTTTAGCTATGAATATCTTGAACTTCTCAAATGCTTCATATTTATCTTTTCAGAACATAACCGACATCATTCTAGAATAATCATCAACAAACAAAATAAAGTACCTTTCACCATAGTATGATCTTGTTTGAGTTGGTCCACATAAGTCTGTATGCACTAGATCCAATTTTTTCTCTACCAAATTATTCTTTCTTATGAATGAATTCCTCACATGTTTTCCCATCACACATTCCCTGCATATTGTATCAACTAGTTTTTCAATACTAGGAAGGTCTCTAACTGCCTTTACATTGCTTATCTTTACTATATTGTCAAAATTGATGTGACATATTCTTTTGTGCCATAACCAAATGTTATCTACTTTAGCAACAAAACAACTTGCTTCTAAATTAAGCTAAAAAACATTACCTTTTCTCTTTGAGCCTGATGCAATCATTACTCCTTTCTTATTAATGATGCATTTATTGTCTTTGAATTCCAACTGATATCCTTTGTCAAGCAACTGTCAAACACTTAGTAGGTTATGTTGCAAACCATCAACATATAGAATATCATCAGTATTATTCTTTCCATCCAAGGTGATAGATCCTCTACCTATGATAGGTTTAGGAGTGGTGTCTCCAAATGTAACCATGCCACCTTTGTACTTATCCAAATGTACAAATCTATCTTTGTCTCATGTCATGTGATGTGAACAACCACTATTAATGATCCAGTTTGTTCTAATGTCTTCTTGTGAAATTAATGCTAACTCTTGTGCTTTGTTTTCATCTTCAATATCCATCTCATCAAACATTTTCTCCAAATCTTCAATAGAAATGAATCCAATTTCATCTTCTACTGAATCTTCATCTAATACTCCATCTCCAGCATAGTAACATTATTTTGTATACTTAGGCTTGAAATTAGTTTTGAACTTCTTGACTCTTGTAGGAAACTTAGATGCAAAGTGACCAATCTTGTTACATGAAAATCATTTTAATGGTAGCTGACGTTCATATTTTCCTTTTCCTTTTCTTTCTTTCTTAGTAATCATAGAAATGTAATCATCTAGTTCTTTATTGAATCATCATTATCATTAAAGTTACCAGAAGTGTACAAGGATTTCTTACCATGGACTGAAGCTTTGAAGGTTGTCTCACTTTTAGGCTCTATCTTCAAACTTGATTTCTCCAATACTGAAATATTGTTGATTAAGGTCTATCTTAGGAAGTCTTTTGAAAATTGCATAGTCTCATATAGGATGTTTATCTTGCTCTCATATTCTGATGTCAGAGTAGTCATCAACTTATCCATTATGTCTTCTTTAGAAATTTCTCCACCATTGTTTATGATTCCTACAACTGCTTCATTAATTCTTTGATTGCAAGCTCTAATGTTCTCTTTAGGTAGCATCTCCAATGTATTGTACTTTTTCTTCCATGTCTTTTTGCATGCATTCTTGGCTTGGATGTCTCCTTCAAACATGTCTTCTAGATACTTCCATATCTTGTAGGCTTTATCTACTTTCTTGATCTCTGAAAACTCATTGTCAGACAAGGTGCTGATAAGGGCTTCTTTGGCAATAGAATTTTGAGTGAACATCTCCTTTTTCTTAAGAGTTGCATCTTCCTTTGCAAAATCTGATAAAGAAGGAATCTAAACTTCTCTAGTAGCTACTTCAAAAATCTATAAAGCATTGCAGTGCAAATGTGTTGTCATTTTTTTCTTCCAATCAAGATAATTCTTTGCATCAAACATAGGACTTTCTTTTCTAAAAAATTCCATTTGATCAACCTCAAGTTATTAAAATTTCTCTCTGAGACACTTGGCTCTAATACCAATTGTTAGGAATAGTCCCAAGAGATAACTGAGAAGGGGGGATGAATCAGTTGTCTACAAGATTCAATTCTTTATCCAATTAAATATAGAATAATATTAAGCATATACACAATAAGATAACACTTAAGACAACACCACAATTTTGGTTACGAGGAAATCCAAATAGGTAAAAACACCGGTGGTAATTAGCACCCACTATAAACTACACTAGAGTATAATGATCGCTATTAAAAGATCTTACAACCCTGTTAAGAGTTAATATTTACAATGACCTAGTCAAAGGTCGAACCCTATTAGGAGTCTTTTATAATTAACCTTTTTAAAGGTGAGGACACATTGTCTCCAGCACACTGCTCAAATGGTGAATGCAACAACCTTTTGCATAAAAGATACACACTATATCTGGATCTTGGTGAACTGGAAAGTAAACCTTCTTTCTTGATCAGTTCCAATGAATAGCATATAATCTCTTCTTCTTCACATAGATCTTCAACTAATGATTGACTGAATTAGCACATTCGCATCTTCTTCTCTGCTCTTACAATCACAATCATAACCCCTACTTAGCAATTTGACTAGCTATAAGTATCTTTCTCCAAATGATATAATCAAGTCGGCTTGTTAGAACTTCCTTGAAATAATAATAGAGAAATAATATAAATCTCCAATAACATCTTCAATGGCTATACTAAGCATGCAACACAAAACAGGACCACGAAACTCAATATGAGTAGACGCATCATTTCACACAGTTGGCTCTACCAAATTAACTAAAACTTTATTCTCATACCGAAATACGTTATTCACTCTTAACCAAACATTCTTAACACATCACAAAACATGGAACCAAACACACATATGAAAATGATACATTCAACTACTAAAACAATATAAACACTCTCGGTTCCATCAGATAAACTCAGGAAACTATAACTGACAAATATAAATAGCATAAATCAACTTCAACTGCACCACTAACTCTGTCTCCATGAAACTAGCATCATAAACATGTCTACAACATAAATATAAATGCGCAAGGGTCCATCATAACCATACTAAAAATCTCATACAAAACTCTGCCTATAACACTGTCAAGAACACTACTGATACAAACAACTACACAACTCTCTGCAATGAGAATCAAGCTCTGCATCTATGATATCATGCTGATAACATATCTAAGAAACATATGCTCAAGGCTCTTTCCATAAGACTCCAAAGCATGTTGCTTACCATAGGTTATCACTAATGACAAACATATAGTCAACACTAGCTTGCTAGCAAATCTCCAACATGGTTTGTGATTTATAGTTTGGATTGTGGTCATTATCCTATTGTTAATATGGGTTCAAAAAAAATGCTACTCTTTCTATGTGGGTTTTTGTAGTAAGATCATAGATACTAAAAATATTTTTTTGTGCAAAAATTAGAATAATTTTTTGTTAGCATTGCTTAAACCATGTGCATTTAGTTTTATATCTTGAGAAAATGTTATGAAAAAGTCATGCAATATTCTAGTGAGGGATTTTTTTGTCCAAGATGTTCTTTATGCTACTTATATTACAAACTATAGACAAAATTCAACAAAATAACCTCTCAATCACATAAATTAATAGGGAAGATCTCAATTCCATTGCTCTATGGTTTGGATTGCATGCCTATCCTATTATCAAAATAGATCAGAATTTGATGTTAGTTTTGTTATGTGGGTTTTTGTGATATGATCATAGACATTCTTCTGGTGATTTTTTTTTTGAATTATTCTTTGTTAGAGTTTGTGACATGGATACCTTTAGTGGAAAATATTCCCCAATTGGTGAATGCCACTAATCAAGGACCTACAATTTGGTGAAACAATTTGGACTTTCTAGGTGGCCATGTCACTCGCGCTTTATAAAAATTGGGTCTCGCGCATAGCACCAATAGTGATATGGAGTTATTTGTATAATAGAATATAATTTTTCCGCATGGTAAATTGAATATTTTCACCTATAATTTCCAAAGATTATCTTAATCGATGGTCATATTCACCAATATGTGGTCAAAATTTAAGTTAGGGTACGGGTTAAGTACATAGATTTGATATGTGTTTCTATTCCAGAGACTTTCCATGGAACTTCTTATCCTTTCAAACTTTTTCCTAAACTTAATTTGATTGTGGACACATGTCTTTATTTTAGAGACTTTCTTTGGAACTTGGTGTCCTTTAAAATTTTGGCCCAAAATAGTATTTATGTCATTGATTTAGGATCATCCAACTATTATAAAAAAATAGGGTTACTATATATCAGATGATATAAAATTAACTCAAGATCATGCAAGAGGTGCTACCCCTTGACTGTGTCTTGGGGCAAGCACCCCCAAAGACCCATTCAATAATTTGGACGGAAATTAGAGTGATAAAATTCAAAAAATTTAATATTCAAGTCTGATAATTAATTAGGATCCATATAATAATAATGGTGAAATGATGGTTGCTAGGTATGTGTGCCTTAGGCCACAATTTTCTTCAACAATGAAAGATTCACCGGGATTTTATAGAATTTGCATACAATTGAAACAAAAATCACCATTACAAACAAATATTTTTTCCTTTCAAATTTAAAAAAATTGTGAATAATTTATTTTTTTTGTGCCCAAAATAATGTAAGATTTGCCAGGATTTTATACCTTTTCTATAGAGGTGGTTTCCTAAAGTTTTCCCTTGTTGTGAAACCATATGGGTTTTATATGTTCGTTTAGTTGCAAGGGTTAAGCAAGAGTCAAAGTACAATGTTGAAATATGGTAACATATTTTTTAGTTTTATCTAATTTTTTAGTTTAGTTGTAGTGTTGGTTTTACTTTTGAAGTGTTCATTAGAATTGGTTCTTTGTTAAAATATTTTGTGCATTTTGGCTTGGAATTTTTTCATTTCTCTATTGTCAAGATAGGATGAAATTTTTTTGTTAGTTTTTCTCTATGGGTTTTTTTACATGATCATAAAACCTAAAAATGTTATTCTACTATGAACAAAAATTGAATTATTCTTTGTTAGAGTGGCTTAAACCATATGGTTTTTAGATTTTAACTCAGTTGTGAGGTTTGAGCACGGACTAATGGACAACGTTGAGATATGTTGACTAGCTTATTTTTTTAGCTATGGTGTTGGTTTTGTTCTTCAAGATGTGTAATAGCCCAGCCATATATTTTGTTTGTTTCACACATTTTTAATTCTAGTTACATTATAAACTATAACAAAAATTTAAAAATTTATTTATCAATCGAATAAATTAATAGGCAGGAGCTCAACTAAAAACATTAGTTCCTATCCTATAGTGAGAAATATTAAAAATACAAAATAAATTCAATCGAATGAATATAAAAAAATCATGTATGATCTTGATCATCGTGATGAATTAATTGATAGTGTTCTTCTAGTCCTTGCTAAAATCATAATGTTAACTAACAAATAAAAGAAACTCTCAAACTTTATCATTAAAGTGAAAAAATTCTAAAATTGTTTTAACAATAAAGTATTCTTGAGCAAAACCATAGTCAAATCAATGAATTAAACAAAAAATAGCTAGCATACTTGAAATTCTTAACTCTTTGTGTTTCTTTTGGTAATTTTATTAGTTTTAATAATGAAAAATTAGAAGAAAAAAGTTGTCAATGTGTGTTACATTCAAGGATAACTTTAGTGGTGAAGATTCACTAATTGGTGAATTTTACTGGTCGTGGACCAAAAATTTGGTGAAAAAAATTGCACTTTCAAGGTGGCCATGTCACCCGTGCTTTATAAAGATTGGGTCCCATGCATAGGCCAATCGCCAATAGTGATATGGAGTTATTTGTATTTCAGTGATGACTTTGCCAATAGAATCTATTTTTTCCACATAGTAAAATGAATATTTTCACCTACAATTTCCAAAGCTTTTCTTAACTGATGGTCATATTTGCCAATAGGTGGTCAAAATTTAACTTAGGATACAAGTTAAGTACATATATTTGACATGTATCTCTATTCCAAAGACTCTTCATAGAACTTTTTATCCTTTCAAACTTTGGCCCGAAATAAATTTGATTGTAGACACATGTCTTTATTTCAGAGACTTTCTCTAGAACATGGTGTCATTTCAAAGTTTGGCCTGAAATTGGATTTATGACATTAATTTAGGATCATCTAACGGTTATAAAAAATAGGTTTACTATATGTTAGATGATATAAAATTAGCTTAGGAAACCTTACTAAAATATTAAAACTCATTTGAGCTTTCAGATGGGCTGCCCCCAAACCCCCATTCAATAATTTGGAGGGAAATTGCAGCGATAAAGTGGGGAAAATTTAACCTTCAAGTCTGATAATTAATTAAGATCCATATAAAAATAATGGTGCAATAATGGTTGTCAGGTATGTGTACTTCTAGCCACAATTTTCTTCAAGAATGAAAGATTCACTAGGATTTTATAGAATTTTCATACAATTGAAAAAAAATCACCGGTTAAATTAATATTTTTTCCTTTCAAATTAAAAAAATTTGGCAACAATATTATTTTTTTCCACCCAAAATAATGTAGGATTCGCTAGGATTTTACACCTTTTCTACGAAGGGGGTTTCTTAAAGTTTTCCCTTATTACATTCATAATGTATGTACAAGTAGAGGTGCACAACCAGCCATCATTTCTAATATTTCATTTAATATTGTAGCTAATATGTATATCAAAGATCATTTTTATCGGAATTTTTCATCTATTATTTTGATAGGAATGTTTCTTTTATGTATTTTTCACAATATTCAAATTCAAATGATAGCAAAGAAAGGTTTGAGAAAAATTCAAATGATGATGTTGAGATATGGTGACTAGTTTTTTTGTTAGTTCATGCCTATATAGGTGGAAAACTAATGGTTTTGGCTATTTTTTTGTTATTAATATATGTGATGGAGAGATAAAGATTTGAATTTTTGTAATAGTTTATAATGCTGATATTTTACATATAGCATTACTTAGAATATTTATTTTTTTCTTGATTGGTTCATTTTATTTT